>CAMKVN010001049.1:0-21233 GCA_946474995.1 Funneliformis geosporum | reverse complement strand
CTATCTAATATATCCTATTTGTCGATCATGTCAAATATGTCATATATGTCAGATTTGTCGATCATGTCAGATATGTCCTATATGTCAGATTTGTCAGATTTGTCGATCATCTGCGCCACGTAGGTCCTATCATATTTTATTCGTTCACAATACATATTTCCATCGAAAGCAACTCCACTTGAACTCGATGATCAATAAACTGGGTTTACTAACCTTATTCATTACTTTAAGTATGGCCGAACATTGCTGGTCTCACCTAATGAATATATTCAATAATTCAGATAATCGAGACACATTACCCTTGAATAGGCCTTTTCATTGCGCAAACTACTTCATTCACAGATTTCAATCTCTAAAGAAAGAACTCTATAAAAAATCTGATCTTACGAGATTCGGTGAGATTACCGATTTTTTTGATTGAGTTGAATTCCAGAACAAAGAAGCTGCTCACACCCATAGTTGCTATTGGACAACTAACTCGATAGAAGATATGATCTCTGCAGATGTTATATGTTTGACAGTTCTGGATCCTTTATACGAACCTGAACTTTACGCTGCAGTTATTGCAAATCAGATCCACACTTGCAACTTACATTGCCAAGGATCTCCGGCTCCAGGTCAAACTTGCAAGAAAGGATTTTCTCAACCTTTCAGTCTGACAACACATTATGAAAAAGGCAACTCCTGATATATCTACAAATGCCTAACTCAAGCCGATTCGTGGGTTGTCCCGTATCATCCTCCGACTCTATTACTATAGGATGCACATATGAACTGTTAATATATAATTGACAAAGATTTCGCTATATACATATCGAAATACATTGTGAAGACAGAACCTTCATACATATTTAATATCTACGAAAATGATCTCCTGAAGCAGCACATCATCGCACGCAAGTTGAGTTTCATAGAGCTTATGTTCTTACTACTAGGAAATACGATCTGTAACTCATCCACGAATGTCCAATTCCTCACCACTGATCCTCCTCCTATGAGAACACAGGCAATACTTTCCGCTTACATCATGTGCGAAGACGACAACAACCTATATTACGACAATACTATCACCAAATATTTATCGCGTCCTCACTCCCCCAAATTCGAACCCCTAAAATATGACGAATACTTTCAAAGATATTTGATTTCTCCATCCAGACCTCTTAACACCTCTCGACAAATCCACCGAGACGACCTATCCAACTACGTCGTTAAACAATCGAAGGATATCTTAACCAGGAACCATTTTCTCAATATAGAAGATGGAGAATTGTACTTTTATCAACGTTTGCTGTTGACCGTTCTCGCGAGAAATGAGAACAATTACAAGATTCAACAAGATAGAACTTATCGCAAAAAGTTCCTCCAATTATTCCCCGATTTCCTATACTAACTCCAAAATCAAACTCATAATCAACATCAATTATGAATGATTCGATTAAATAATCAATTCGCTGAGATGTTGGATCATTTGTTAAATTCTCTAACCCCCCAACTTCCATTTAACCTTCACCGCATAATACAAATTCATATAGAAGATTTAAAGATACTCCCTCACATCTATCTGATGACAGCTATGCTCGAATTACTACCAGACTAATATCAAACCTTATTCACGATTACTACCTACATGGGTCCCAATGATGGAGTCAAATGGCCTTATTTCTTCATTACAGGCTCAGGGGAACCAGAAAATCTTTCATCGTTAATATGATAATCAACATGCTAAAAAGACGATCATCAATTTACTTCTTACTTGTACCTATAGGAGTGGCAGCCCAAAATATTGAAGGGCAAACAATTCACTCAGTTTTGCGCATCACTTCGACCAGTGGGACCTTTCGTACACATGCTTACGCCGATACTGAACTAAACAATCAACTAAAAAATATCAACACTCTCGTTATCAATGAAGCATCCATGATCTCTGCAGACTCTTCGATTTCATCTCTAACACTTTCGTGAACCTCCACAACAACTCCATTCCTTTTGGTAGTATAAACGTCATCATCGCAGGTGACCTAACATAACTCCCTCCAATAACTAGTCTACATATCTTCCGCTCAATAGCTTGGCCTTTATTCTATCTGTTGTTCCTAAGAAATCCACAATGTCAACAGAACGATCCCATATTCTACGAAATGTTGCAAAATATTTGAATAGGTTCTATATCTACTGAAACTTGGAATACATTAGATCAACATCATGCTGAATTCTTCACTAGATCCTCAATCCAAAACCAACTCAACATCACCACATCATCGGTTTCAGAAAAATGGTACACCAGATCAATACAATGATCTGTAATACTCTTCCAGTTTCAGATGGTCAATTTATTATGTCTAAAGCAATTGATGTCATAGATTCTGTTAGGTGGAAATCATCTTTTTCTGATCATCTTTTTAAATCGAAGACAAATCTCCCTTCTTGCGTTCATCTTCAACTGGGCGCTCGAGTGATGTATCTGAATAATATGATAATTGATCAAGGAATATGTAACAGTTCAATAGGAGTAATCACTGATGTTGATACTAACGAAGATTCAGTACAGGTTGCATTTTCTATAAGAGGTTTAATAGTCGATATAGTTATCTACAAGCAGACCCACTACTTTCAACTAAATGGATACAACGGTCAATGTACCCAGTTCCCCTTGCAAAATTCATTCGCTCTTACCATTCATAAAATGCAAAGCTTAACCCTTCTGAGGGTAACTCTTGCCTTAGATGGAAATATATTTTCTCCCGGTCAAGCATACGTCGCTCTTAGTAGATGTCCCGTCTGGAATAATGTAGACATATTACATCTTAATTGTTTCGCATTCATGGTTGATAATGACGTTATAAGTTATAAACGAGTATAAAAGGTTAGAAGACATCTCTAACAGCAGGCCCTAACGTTTTCTATAAATCAAATATCCTTTACGAACAAATTTAAAAAGATTAAAAAGATCCGACATAGCGTCGTTACATGTATCAATGCATGCATTATTATCACATTTTAAGATCCACTGATGATCATTTGGAAAAAAATTATTTTATTAATAAAACGTAATGTGGTTACTGGTACAAAAAAAGACTGGCTAGTTAATAATATTAAACCTTATTATGATAATTGTAAAATAAAAAAAAATCATTTTAATTTTCACATTTCAGGCATTTAAGAAAATAATAAATAATTAATATAATCATTATAATTCTATATATAAACAATGTAAATAGAATGAAAAACCCATTTTATAATTCAAGAAATACCATTTTTATACGTTCTAATAAATTCTCTGTTACTACCATATTATGTGTTACCTCGTCTATATTACTTAAATCATCACCATCCGCATTTTCAATATTCTCATCGATGGATTCATTTTCAACCTTTTCTTCCTTCATTAAACTTGTTATCAATGCATTAACGTTATTCTTAACCTCGTCCTAAAGATAATCTAAATATATAAAACATTTAAACTGACTCTTTTGCAAGCAAAGACTATGGTAACCATGGTCACATGCCAGAATTTTGCCATCATGCAAACTGCCATCATGGGAAATACCATCACAATACATATAATCACATAGAATAGCAGTATTGGACTTTTTAAGAGTAACAAAGCCCCTTAGAAGATAACAATCAGTTACCTCATAACCTAATGAAGGGATTTTGTACGTGTTAATGCCATTAGATGAAGATTTAACAATTAAAGGATACTGATCACACACTTGATATATTTTTGTGAATAAATCTAAAAGCAATATAACATATTTCTTTGAAAGCATATGCAATTGCTTTGGTGTATATGGATATTTCACAGAATTCACAAAATATTGCCGAAAAACATTATCTTCTCGATGCTGAAAAATAAAGTGTGTCTCCTTTTGTAATTGTTCAGCTGTGGAAAACTTAGCGATACGTCATCGAATAATGCTGTGAACAATTTCTATAGGACTATCACTTAGCAAAGCGAGATGATTAGTGACCATGCTAATCATCATTTGATTAGTCTCTATCCAATAAAAAACATCAGAGAAAAACATTAAAGAAGCTCGTTTATAATTTCTTTGATCAAATTGAAGAAAAAGATCGCTCTAACAGTGCATACAAGCTTCTTCATAAGCCAGCCAATTGCCTTCTCAATGGTGCACTGCATAAACGTTGAGAACTAAGGGAATTAAATTGCTAAAAATATCAGTTAAATACAAAAATTCAATGTTCTTGCATGTATGAACAAATTTCGAATAAACAGCATCAACGACATCAAGCCACACCACGCATATAACGTGAAGAATTAAATCAATTCTCCATGGTCGTGGCTTCTTACCAAGTTCCTTACGTGATTCGAATATACTCTTATAAATGTCATTGAATAAAAATGAATTTTTCAAAAAAACGAGCTCCTGGCCATTTAAAGATACGTGAAGAGGACCCATAATGGGCAGAAATGACGTAACAAGTGGAGGAATGACTTTGTTGTTGATGAGAAGCTGTTGTATAATAGCTTTGCGAATAAAGAGCTGATCAAGCCAATCTGCAATGACAGGAATTATATGATTGAAAAAATATACTTGTATCGGTTCTTGCTTATGCATGATTTTAAGAACTTTCGTATATTCTTCCAAACCTTTTAAATTGCTTTCAACAAAATCAACGAGGATGGCATTCTGTATATACCTCTCACCTTTTTTTCCGCTAACCTATTATTGTAACTATGTAATGTTGGCCTATCTATGACCTCATCATCAGTGCATTCTTTTCTACATAGTCTCACATACGACTACAATTATAATAGAAAATTCTAAGGTTTACAATAAATCGCTCTTTGAGATACCTTTCAATCAGTTCATTATTAATGACCTTTGGATTGATTACTTCATCACATCATATTGCAGGCGTGAAACATGGATTTGCTATTATTGTTGCTATGTGCACTGCCCAAGATATGCTCTTAGTATCAGGTTTCTTTTGAACGTAGATGTTGTGATAATCATCGACGTTCAATACAAAAGCATTTTCCGAATATTTTGTGAGAGCATTCTCTATGTATTTTCCGTATGCATCTGATACTCTTTTTTCTATGATCTACCGCTCTTGCCGTTATAGTCATGCCAAGATTTGCCATCATATTCAGGCCTTCGTTACTCATATCTACTGAATCTAAATAGTATGTGATATCAAATTTAAAAGAGTTAATTTTTGTATTATTTAATGAAGCAAAAATCTAGCATATGAACACCATTAATTTCTTCATACGATCCATCGTTTGTTCATTATGTTTGAGTGGCCGAGCTGCTAAATAAAGTTGATTAAAGAAATCACTTAGGTTCAGTTCAATGTCTTGAAATAATTCTCGCATTTCATTAAATGCATATATGTGATCATTCTTCTTCAAGTGTTTTCTGTCATATAGAATTTTTGCCATCTTATTGATGGCTCTAGTAAGATCAATCATACTTACCCCTTCCTCTATTTCTTTCTCAGTTGTGACTTTAACTCGTTTAGGACCACTTTTTAATAGATTCTCTACAAAATGCATATAGCAAGTATTACATAAAACAACACCTTCTACCCACATAAACTTCACTAAATTGTTGCTTTCAGCTTCTTTCCATTTTTTCCATTCAATGAACAGAATTTGGTCGATTCAGCAGTTTTACATTCCATACAATACTTCTCTTCAGACATATTTTCACTAGGTAAATAGTAATATAAAAGCTATAGGATTCAAGAGGATTCAACAAATATTATTATGTTATATTGAGAAAGCTTCAAGTTTGTCTAATTTATTAACCCACGATTCATTGCAAGAATGTGCTATGAAAGCCTCCTGAAAAAGTACTGTAAAATGTATAAAAAAATTTTTAATAAATTGTGTAACCATTTTCCTTATATAGGACAGTCACACCTGTTCTACTAAATGTGACAGCAATATTTGGGCCAGTTTCAACGATGTAGGTTACCAATGGCTGAAAAGATCAGCGGAGACCTAGGGGTAAGGCTAACTTATACAGGATACTTGTGACCCTTAGTCTTAACGTCTCATCTAACATTACGGACTGAAAGAAAAAAAAAAAACTCTTTCTTCTTTTCAACATGACATCTAAGAGAAAAAACTCCAAACAAAGAGGTCGCCCTACATCTTCACATATTAACAAAAATATTTCTAATAATTCTAATAAAAAGACAAACCTAATGCAAACAAGAGATACTACTTCAACTCCAAATAGCTCAATAACAGTCATACCTCCAAAAATCATGGAAGTTGACCCAACTCCTTTAGATAAAGGTAAAATAAAGAGGAAGATATTGCTTCAAAAACTCTCAACATCGATAAAGCATACGACTTTTCTAAAAATTTTCTTAATGAAAATTACAAATCTCCTCAAACTTTCGATAAGCCGAAACCATCTTATCACATGTTTTTCCTTTGAACGATCTTTCTGAAAAATCGCTGCAATAGAAGGTTTCCTTTATTAATGATCTTATTTTCGATTATTATAATTCATTCACTGGTACAGTCGCTTCAAAACACCCAGATGATCTTCTCTTCGAATTGCAAAAATTTCTTTTCGAAACAAAGAATAATGAGATTATGCATGCACTGTCAAGTTGCCAAATATGAATAACTGCACGTTTTTACTCTTGGAGATCATCCCTAAACATTAATTTGTTCTGGTTCAGTCGATCAAAGTCACAGAAATCCCCTTGGATGCAACAGAACACAGAATTTGAATAGTATTTTTTAAATTAGGAAAGATCGTTAGACTTACTATAAACACTAAAAACCTTTGACAATAAGCGACCATTACTTTTAGCGTTGACTCTAATTTTGATAAGATTAAAAAGAGACATAGATTGTTCATTTTCAACAATATGGTTAGATATCACATGTGTGATTTACCAAAAAAAGAAATACTTGATAAATCAAAATATTCCACCAAATTAGCCAGGTTTCTCAGATTTACAATTGAAAACAACTTATTGAAATTGGATACATTTTGAATACCACCGCTTAGATTATACCTCAGGCTAGATCTAACTATTTACTCCTTCAATATGTATATTTCTATTTTAACTCTGATGATGATGTAGAAGCTACCCTTAGTAATGATAACTTTACTATTGATAACAAACATGTGATCTGTATTAAATCAAATGCAAAGCTCTGCATAATTTGTTCGTCTTCTCACCATAAAACAAGTGAGTATTCTAGAAAAAGAAAAGCTCAGATAAACGTAATATACAAAATTATCAATAATTCTAACTGTCACAATTCACAAATTATAAAGCGCTGTTAAAACCTTTAAAAGACATAGTAAATCCAAATATTACCTTTGCCTATGTGACTGAAAACTCTTATAAACTAAAATCTTTTTCTAATAATGAGATGAAAGGACAGAAAATTTCACAAAACAAAAAACCATTACCAAGTAACATATATGAAAACAATGAAGATATCATCAACAATCAAGTTCATGATCAAATGATATTCCTGATATCCTGAATAATCGTCTATTTGATCAGACTATTGTGCTAACCCCTTCAATGTATTTGGCGAATGGTACGATGAAAGGTGGATATATGCATGATAATAATCAGGATGATTTCAAAGATTTTGTCTGACAAAAATTCGTAACAGTTAATAAAAATCTTTGTTATTTAGTAAAATCACTTGATTTCACAATTCAACGTATTGCTGTCATAGAAAAATCGATGAACATCAAAGTGGTTACTCCTCCAGAAGTGGAAGTCAAAAACCTTGAAAGAGATGAATCTGAAATAACTTGTAAGGAATTTGAACCTTTAATTGACACATCATCTTCTATTATTATGTAATAACAAAAAACAATTGAGGGATTAAAAAGCGTCAATCAGATACACCAAAATCATCTTAAATCCTTCACAATGACTATGTGCAGCATTTTAAGCTATACTTATACAGAATAACATGCTACCTAAAAATCTCGCTAATAATATATTTCCTCTAGAAGATGCTTTCGAGTTTTAATTTGTTTAAAATTTAATTATAAAAGGCATTCATGGGTAATATTCTATAGTCATTTCAGCTGAATTTTTTTATTTAATTTTCAATTCCTTACCAAATTCACTCTAAATATTAGTTTTCAACTATAAATGATAGGCCTTTACCTTCAGACAATAATAATATAATTGTTATTCTAATTATAAAGCTTGCTACCAATTTTTTTTGATGAAAACAATAACATGTCATAATAAAGGTTAATTTAAATAAACTTATAACCTAAAATAACCTGGGTATCTGATTTATAAAATGATATAGATATCCAGATGATGAATTAGAAAACAATTCTAATTTCTAATAAAGAATAATAAAATTAATATTTTTATTATAGGAAATAATCAAATAATATTTTAAATATATTTTTAAGTAGTTTATAATTAAATAATTAGTTAATAATTGCAAATTTATTTTTTTGTAATATTTTAAAAATTTAATATTTGTACTTAAAATGTATTTTTATTTTAAAATAATGTAATTTTTTATAAAAAGAAGTTAAAAAAGTTTTGATTATTTATAATAAATATATCAAATAATAAATATTTTTTCAATAAGATTTTTTAAACTAGCTGAATCATTCACTTTTTAAAGTTTATAAAAATTTTCATAAGAAGTTAATAAACATTTGGATGTAATAACTACTCAATTTGATTTATAAAGTAAAAAAAAACACAAAAAATCATATAAAATTTTATTGACTAAATGATCAATATATATATATCAATGTTATTTGCTATAACTGAATGCAATATATTTACTGATATAGTTTTACTTTTTCTGAATTTCAGAGATTTTTTAATAAGATTTTAATATAATTTAATCAAATTTTATTTTTATATTTATTTAAACTCTAGATTTTGTTTAGCAATCTTAATTGTATGTAATCTTTCATATAAAATTTAATTTAAAAAGAAAAATATATTGATACTTAGACTTCAACTAGATCTCAAAAAAGTAAAGATATATTAGATAAATATTTATCTTTTCCTGATAATGAATGAATTGTGAAATAGATATATTATACCAATCTCAACTAAATTTCTAAATAGAAAAAGAATTAAGTTAGCTGTTATTTTTGCTCATATAATATTTTAACTACCAAAAATTATGCAATTATATATATTAATTGGTTGCTATCAATATTATAAATAAGCAAATACAAGAGGTAAAAAATCAAATTTTAGTAGATTTGAAGACATAATTGATTAGTTTCAAGAATAAAACCTTAAATAATATTGCAGAAATGCTAACAATGTAGAACAAATGATGAAAAAAATAGTATATTTCTGATATATATATACTTTAGTCAGAAATGTTAAAAGCTGTCTTATATTAATCCAATTTAATATCTTGTCATCAATCTGCCTATTGGATAATAAAAAGATTATGATCTAATAAAATTGATTTTGTATTATTGAAAGAATAGGCAAAAATCATTAACCTACTCATTAATTTGGAATGGATCCCAAATAAAATTTTAATTGAAGAAGGGTCTAGATAGTACTATTTATTATTCATTACACATAAATATGGCTTCTCAACCTATTTTCAAAAATAATTGCAGTTGCGACCTATATAAAATATAGAATTGTGAGTTATGGGTTATAAGTAAACTTAAAAAAATTTTTTTTTTGTTTTTTTTTTTTTTTATTACAAAATGTTTATATATTAATATACCTATTTAAAATAGTAAATTAATTAATCAAATTTTTTATTTCTGCTTGCTTTTTAGAATCACTTACTTTTTAATATAATGTAATAATAATAAAAAAATTAATTAAATAGAATTAATAAAAAAACAAAAGTATTAAATAATTAAAATATCAATTTCTCCATTTTATAACCCTTAATTGAGTATTTATCTTAAAAGTATATTATTATGACCAAATTCAAAAACAAAATATTAAAGGTAAATATTTAGAAAAATTGGTATATAAAAAGGTTGTTAAAATAAAAGAAAGTAAAATTAATCCTGCTATAATATTTAAGCAAAGAAATCTAACATAAATTTTTATTTAAATATTATTAAATTTAGTTACATATTTATCTTATTCCATTACATAAATTTAATAGAAAATTTTTTATATTATTTCGCAATTAAAAGGTTTGATCTTAACCTTGCCATGCAAATTTACCTTATAAAAATTCTAAAGAATACTTCTATTAAAAAGAAATATACATAATATGCATTTTTTTTAAAAAAATGATGCCTGTCAAAAACCATTTAATACGTTAATATAATTTTTTACTAAGGTCTGAAATATTGAATTTACTTTTAACACTTTAATCAAATATCAACTTAATCACTTGCCGAGAAAAGTTTCTTAACTCATTATAATATAATAATCCACAGCTATTGTTTGCATCTCTAATGAATCATAAACACAAATTTTTTAACGAATTTACAATATCATAAATATTTATTGGAACCTGATAAATTGCAGTTTTCACTAAAAACCTTAACGTTTCTTAGACTAAAGAAATATATACTTATAACAAGCAAACCCGAAAACAATAAATTACGAATCATTATCATTATTAGATTGGCTCCACATTCCACGTCCAGCTTTACGTTGTTCTTCAGCTAATTTTCTAAACATTTCCATTGTATCTTGTTCCTTCGATTTATATGCAATGGCTTTCTCTTGTAAACTTGCCGCTTTCTCTGCTTTATAGGCTTGTTTTCGCTGTTCACGTGCATCACTTGCTCGTTTCTGTGCCGTAAAACTATAAAAAATAAGGTTAATTATGATTTGTATGATTTGCAAATCATGAATTCCGAAAACCAGCTGCATCATCGTTACCTGTCAGTAGTAATAGAAATAAAGGAGATAATGTAAAAAGTTTAAATAATAAAAGCTATATAAAATAAAATTACCTCGATCGAAAATCATCATCACCCATCAGATCTCTTTCATTTAGTTCAACATCCGGACTCTCTTCTCTTCGATAATATGCATTCTTGGCCCTTTTCTTTTCAATCATAGCTTCTTTCCCTATATAAAATAATACTCGTTAACTTACTATACCATCAATTACAACTTACATCATAACCTTACCTGTTGCTTTTGGTATTAATTCATCAAGTACAGCCTCATGTGTTTTTTGAAAATCTTTACGTTCTTTCCTTTTCAACGTTCGTTCATAACGCGCTCTATCTTCCTGATCCATTTCTACGAGCTCGGAACAAGGTGAATATTACAGTAAATTAAATGATTATTTTTAATAATGAATAAATTTCAACTTTAACAAAATTAACTGACATAATCTCACCTTCATTTCCACCTTGCAATGATGTAGGAGGCATAGTTGGACCTGCAAGAAAGAAAAAATGTAAAAAAAATTGGTTTCGGTTCTAATTAAAACTTGCTTACCAATAGTCCTTTTAGTTATTTGATCGTTTTTTCCAGATCTCATTTGAACTTCCATCGCAAATTTAGTATTAGTCTGTCTATCTACCGAATGCTTAAGAGAATCGAGTTCATCTTGATTAATTTTTAAATTCTTCCATTTGTATCTAGTCGTTTCAGAATTCATTAATTGTGAAGAACGAATCCCATCATAATATTTCTCTAATAAACAATAATAATAATGTGAATGAAATGAAAAGGTAAAAATCATCACTGTAAGAAGCTACTTACTATCTAATTTGCATTTATTCCAAGAACTAATGAATTTTTTAAAATAACGGTGTGCTTGTTCAGAACTGAGCTCATCAAAGAATTTATCTTTACTTTCTCTCAACCAAATACGAAACTCTGTTGACTTTGAGAAATAATCATCTTCCGAAATAGCTATTATACAAAAAGGATTGGTTCAATTTATTCGCGATCTAAAGAAATGAAAAACTATAACGCACATTTAAATCCTTCCGGTTGTTTGTGAGAATTATCCGAATCGGTATCCAAATGGTGGTCATGAATTTTCTTGTGTTTTTTTTCTTTACGAGGCTTATATTCGCCTTCACTACCTTCTCTCAAGTGGACTCGATGACCCTTTGAACGAGAAGACGGAGATCGCGACCGAACATAATCACGGCGAGAAGACATTTTATAATTATTTGAACTGCAATTGCGTGTAACAGTTGAAATATGGTTATCGCAGAATTTGTAAACTTATAATATTTGTTAGGGAAATAAGTAAACTTTTACTTTATAAGCTAATATGATTTTTTTTAAGTTGAGATCCTAAGCTCCCATATGTTGTTAACATCTATTACAGTAATAAAATTGTCCTCCGAATGAATTTTAATTTGTTTTAAAGTTTATATTAAATATATCAAATTATAATTTTTTTTAATTATATATCTTTATTATAAATAATATTTAATTTAATCCTTAATTTTTAATAAAATATTATCTTTTATTTTATGGAAAGTTTGCTAAAAAAAAAAAAAAAATAGGATTCTAAGAATTTTTTGATTAAAATTTAATTTTAAAAAATTCTCAGAATCTTATTTTCTCAACAAACTTTTTAAATTATAAAATTATTTATTTTATCATATATAATAAGTATAATATTATAATAGTTAATTAAGTCTTTATAGCCTAAAACATAACAAATAATGTTTTATAATTTAAATTACATATATTTCAATATATATTCTTTTAAAAATTGAATTAATATATGAATAATTTTTTTTATTATATGCTTTAGATTTAATAAAACAATTTTTTAGTTATATGATTAATTACTTAATTTGTAACAATTTATTTAATAACAAATAATGATATCTGTTTAAATCTCTTCAAAATTTTATATAAGATTTTAATATAGTTTTATCGAAGTTGCTTTAGTTTTAACATTATTAACATGTAATTTTGATAAATCCTTATAGTTAAATGGTTTACTTTTTATAGTTTTGTAATAGATTATAAAGTAATATTTAGTTTTCTAAAAATTTTTAGCTTATATTTTACAAGAAATTTATATAATTACACAGATTTATGTAAAAATGTATTTAATTTGCAAGAATTTTCAAATAGTATACAGAAAGATCTCTGACCACTCGCAAATTAATTCTAGCTATATGAATCAATTATTAAATTTAAGCTTTTTGCATGATTTGACTTAAATATAGCTATCAAAGATATTGGTATCAATCTTAGCTAGACATTTGGCTAAATCTAATATAAGTTTAGATAAGCAACTTTAGACATGATAAAACATTTATTTATTAAAATTCAAATTCTAAATATAATTATCTGAAGCATAGTGGAGGACACTTTACTACTATGACATTCAAATGCAAAGTCATTTTGTCTGTCCAAATTTGGCAAGCCTGATAACTAATGACATTTTGTTTATGTTATCACGTATTATGTCTTTTGTGTTACAAAATAATTAATCATGTGAAATATGATATTATAATTTATATACTATACCATACTTCGGACTTTGAATAGATCCTGTTCCCTAGTAAAATAAAGTTTACAATAAGTATAAATATAGAAAAAAATAAAGTAAAAGCTGCTTAGCTTTCTTCAAAAAGAATAGTAATTCCAATTAAATTAACTGGTTATCTCATTATGTTCCTAAACTATTATTAAGAGAAAAATTAGTAGATAAAAGAAAAAATGTATAACTAGTTTTTATTATATTAAAAAAAGGTCAAATTCTGCTATAAATATAAGAGTTAGAAATGATCTATATTATTATCTGAAATAGTATGAATTAGGAGGGAAGTATTATTTTTAAGAGAAAAAGATTTTTTTCTTTTTAGTTATATTAATAAAAAAAAAAAAATAAATAAGAAGAAAAAAGTGCTTCAATAAGAAAATAATAATTCAAAAAGAATTTTAATTTATCTGATTATTATTAATTTAAAGTATGAATATAGAGTTAATTTTTCAAGGTTTGAATACATTTTATAATGATAAATTTAAGAATTTAAGAATATATTAAATATTAGAATAGATTTAAATAAATATAAAAATTTTATCATAAAGTTATTTTCAATAAGAGTTATCTAGTAAGTTTAAAAAATTCAAAAGTTAGTAACTATTATTAATTTATAAGTTATAAAAGTTAGCAAAAATTTAGTATTGATATAATTTTTAAAAAAGAAATGATTTTTTTAATTGAAATAAAAAACAGATAGGTACAATATTAAATGATAAAAATACAGAATAGTTATGAAAGAAGGATTTTACCAATTATCTACTTTTTCATTATAAGGATTATCAGAATAAGCTTTAATATTAATTAAAGATGAGGGACGAAACTCAAAAAAGGCAATTAATAAACAGCCGAAACTATATTAAAACATAGTGAGGGGTACGATGAAACCCCGAAACCTGAAATTAGCCGAAACTATATTAAAAACATAGTAAGGGATATGACGAAATTATTTTGAGGGAGTTTCAGCTGGCATTTTTAATATTAATGAAAGTTAAGTTAATTTGTTTTTATTCTAGAAATTTAAAAATAAAACTAAAAATATAAATATATCAATACCTTAGTTTATAATATTTAAATAGTATATAATATATACTATAATTAGTGTCAAATATTGTAATTAATGCATTTATCATATTTATGTCAGATATCATAACTAATATAATTTATTATAATTAATGCAATTAAACTTTTATATAATAATATTATTATTTTAAGAAAATATATTAGTATATCAAGATATTGATATATTATGAAAATTTTATGTCAATATTACTATTTTTAATTTGAAATATTTTCTTTTGCTTATTGATAATAAATTTTTTTTTAAAAAATGTTAATAATTAAATTTTTATTTTTAAATTTAATGGAAATAATATTATTTTTATTATTATTATTATACAATATATCAAATATTTAACAAAAATATAACATATTATATAAATATATAAAAAATATAAATATTATATTCTTAATAATTATATTATATATAGCATATAACTAAAATTATAGCATATGCGAGCTTTGCAATAAAAAGGAAGAAAACTCTAAAAAAATTAAAATTTTACTTTCTAAGCTAATTATGATTTTTTTTTGTAAAATAAGTTCAGATTTAATATTAACTCAAAAAAAATTTTTTTTAGAGTTTCCTCCCTTTCTATTGCAAAGCTTCCATATGGCTATTCCTTAAACGGTTTTGTGGGAAAATTTGCTTGGAATTTCTAAAAAAGAAAATTGATTATTATAAAAATTTCCTAATATTGTTCAAATTGACTAAAAATTTTGTAAATATATTGATCTATATCTGATCATCTAATTCGATTAATTATTTAGCTAATTATCAAAAAATAAAAAACTCTGCAATTAACCTGCAAAATGACGATTGTAGCTTTTACGATATTTATGATTTTTACGATATTATATACTTTTTTTTTATCATTTAAACACCACCTATATTTATCACTAATAATTTTTATCATAGAAGCTTCATCTAATGAATAGAATGAAGAATTTAATTTTATTGAATTTTCACGAAACAGTTTATTAAATAATAATAAATTAGAGTCAGATAATGAAAGTATCAATGAAATTTAAATTGAAGAGAATGTTAGGGTAGAGGTAGCAGAGGTAGAGCTAGCAGGAATCATGGTCGTGACTGTGATCATTAGGGTTGGTAAAAATCCTAATAGGTTCTAATTAGACTTAAAGAATTTAAAGATAATTTTAATTTATATACTATTAATTAAATTTTTTAATAATAAATTAATCTTTTTAATAATTATTATATATCAATTATTTAGTATTCATCCTGAAAAAATTTATTTGAGGGATTTTTTTCTGATACAATAAATATTTTCTTATAGAAATTACATTAAAATAGAAAGCTATGGAAAAGAGGCATAAACATTATACAGTCAAGGTACTGATTGACAATTTTTTAATAAAAATTTTATTAGCAAAAGTTTGGCCGATAAGCTTAGAGAAAAATATGGAAAGCATTATAAAAATAAAAGGGTAAAAAGATCATTAGGCATTATAGAATGTTTAGAAATATTATTTCAATATAAAGGAAAGGATAGATTGCTAGAGAATGCTGATGAAGCTTATAGTAATTTTGAGGTTATTAAAAGATCATGTAAAAGCGTCTTCGGCAAGTGCAATCTTATATTAGGAATGCAATGGTTATGGTTACGTAATGCAAAAATAGACGTAAAAAAGGAGGGAATAAAAATTTATAGTAACTTTATATATTTTACAAGGGTTAGGACAATAGCGAGTCTTTTTATAATCCTAATTCTGAATCCAGTTCATCTGAGCTTAAAGAAAAGATTAAAAAGCTAGAAAAAGCTGTAGATTAGATAGAAAATTATATAGAAGAGCAAACTGGTCTAGAGTCTGATAAAGAGCTAACAGATTCATCAGAGTCTGATTCTGATATAATAATGTTATTAAATGTAACAATCCCCAAAAGAAGTGTAAATTTCCTGGCAAAAAAAAGAACTATTCCAAAAAAAAAGAAAAGCTATCAGTGTAAGCAAATAGGGTAGGTTATCTTCTGTAATAAGAAAATGATAGTTCTGCAGTATTACGTTTTGCAAAATCAATCTACTATATTTCTATTCCATGATGTGGCACAGTAAATTTTCCCTTTTTGGCAAATTTCATATAGATCTTTTTTTGAATGAATATGACCAGAAGGTGGATATTAAAGTTATCATATTTGTTACTTTTTTTATAATGATTACCTATACTAATGTAGGTCAATTTCAGAACGTTGTTTTATTTAAGATTAGCAAATTAATTGACTATTAGTTTCTTAACAATCAGAAGACTGTATAAGTCACTAATTCAGTAAAAATATGTAATGAAGTATTGCTATATCTAATATTTCTTGTCTTGAAACTCTTGCGTTAAATATCCTAAATAATATATCTCCAGAAAAGGTTGCAGAAAGCATTGTTATTTCAGAACAAGAGCCCTACTCAAAATGCAATAAAGAGCTTTTATATGAAATAAAAAGATCTTTTACAATACTTAGCTGTAGATATACATACTATTGTGATTGTATTGAAAGGTCTATAAAAAAGTCTATCGTGTTTAAGACCTGATTATAAGAAGAATTAGTAGTTATCAATTCATCTAGAAAGTAAAAAGATGATTATGATTTAATAGATATATCTCAATCACTATGTAATGACTCACCATTATTTTTGGACCTCTATCAGAAAAAGCATATCAATGAATTTATTGATAAAGCCTTTAATAAAAAGGTTAAAAAGCTGATTAATAGGAAAAACTTTCCCATATTGAAAAAAATAATTAAGAAATTATCCTCTGAAACGCCTCAGAATTCAGAAGTTATAGAAAGTTAGGAGGAAAATTTCTTCAATTTAATTGATGCTATCATTAAGATAGAAAAACAAATAGAGAATATGAATTGAGATATTCTTAAATTGTATTTTAATTTTGGAAAAGCACTTGATGATTGTTTAATTGTTACAAGAAAGATAATTCTAAGTGTACTACTCAGGCATTGATTAATAATGAAGTTCGTAAATAATTCCTTGATACTTTACTGTAAATAATAATACATTTAGAAAGAAAAAAGAAAGGGCTCTGAAAATTTTTGAGCTATTCAATACATTTGGTGAAGATAAGATTCAGAGGATTAAATTCTTTACTATATCAGCAATATCAAAATTAGACCAAGATGAAATTGACAAAATATTGATTAGGTTTGCATTCATAGGAAGATAATTTGATTTTACTGCATCACACTCATGATATTGTGATCTCAGGTCACATTCTATAGCGATTTTTCATTATAATTACTATTTCTTATGATTTATAAATAAAGTTAATTTGAGATTCATTTTAATTAAATGTATGCTATATGTAGGTAGTGTGATATTACTTTATTGCAGGACTCATTGGAAAGATTTTATTTTTTTTCTAATATATCTGCTCAGGATAGATTATCTTTTTTTGAATAAATATGGAAAATATGCACAAAAAAATATGCTAATCACTTCTGGATATGATATACATCATGCAAAGTGTCTGGCTAATCCCTGTTAATCACAAGAGATCTACACAGCCTGTATTAGATCATCTTATACTCCAAATTTTTAGCAGTCATCCCATAATTTGAGAAATATCTCAGCATTATGATAATGCTAGGGAACTGTCGTAGAACTGGCAGAAAGCTAGGATGATTCCTATGATATAATATACGTCATATATCTCTGATTAAAATAATTTAGTTATTATATTATCTTGAACTAATTTAACTGAATTATGCCATTGGAAAATCCCTTACATGTATGTAAATATGCATATAACCAGATGTGGACCTTATATAAATCCTCGATATACTTATAATCAAATAAAAATAAATCTGATATTTTATTATAATATACTTATTACAAATTGTTATCGCTAAATATTCACTAAAAAATGCTATATATTACTAAAATTGCTATAGATCTTATTTATTATTTATTATCACATATAATAATCAAATATGACCAGTCAAACTGTTACAATTATTTTAGATAAAGTTTATAATAAATCTGTACCTAAACCTAACAATCTCCATCTTGGATATGATTTGGAGCATGTTCATAATATTCAGACTTATAATGATAACTATAGGCTTGAAAAAGTAGTTGAAATAGAAAGACAATATGATTATTTATCTATTATTAAACCTCATGAAACATCTTAGCAATAGGCTTTTCACGTAAAAGATGCTTTGCAAAAGTTCTTTCTAAGTAAGAATATAGTTTATACCATGTGTATAGTCTTTTTGCCTCATTTGGACAAGAAAAAACAAGACATTTTATGACTATAATATTGATGGATTAAGAGATATTCCACATGAGTATCATAGATCTAATGTTCATAAAAATCAAATGGCTATCTACTTTTAATGCTAGAAATTGATAAAAATCATGGAAGTAGAGCAAAGAAAAGCATATTATTATGAATGATGCAGATAGACCTATGAAGTAAAGTCTAAAAATTTGATAAAGAATTATTGGGACCAGGAATATAGAGATAAGCCATTTTGTATTTCACCTGCCAAGCAAAAAATATCTTTACCAGCTTCTTATTGATCCTCAAATTACAAAATCAATATGAGCAAAATATTTATCTCATCTCAGTAACCATTTTAATCAGCCAAAAGGTGCCACATTAAGATTGAGAAATAGGGTAGAAATTACAATTGTTGATTGAGAAATGATTTTAATATAGACTATTACTTTCTTGATATATATCTTTATTTACACATATTTTTTCTTGGCAAATTTCAACGAATATTATTCGACCAAAATCATGTGAATTTTTTTTCTTGATGAAAGTTCCCAAATATTATCTTAGTCATGAAATATATTTGCTCACGTCTTATGCTAATGCATATAGGCATATGCAACAGCACACAATATCATTGTGGGGGTTTTGAGACGAAGTCCCACAACCCTTAATGATTTTGTGTGTTATATCCACTCATAATTTGCATATCAATTTTTCTACTATACTAGAACAACTTCTGCATTCTCCAGCTGGCTAAATTCTATATATAATAAAATAAATCGTACAAAATTTAGTATATCAGGAACTGTCTCTGCGCTGGTCAGCTCAATAAATAACTTTACAATACTAGAACAACTTCTACATTCTCTAGCTGACTAAAATATATATCAATTATAAATAAGTCATACAAAAATAATATATCAGGAACTGTTTCTACGCTAGTTAGCTTGTTAAATAACATAATTTTATTTTAAATCATACAAAATAAATCATACTAAAATTTTTTGTCCCAATTCCTACAATAATAAGTCATACGAAAAATAAGTCATACAAAAATTTATAAATAAGTCATACGAAAAATTATTTGTCCTAACTCCTCTATAATAAATTATACAAAAAATTTATATTAGGAACAGTTTCTGCGCTGGCCAGCTTATTAAATAGCATATTGAATCAATAAGTCTAATGAAAAAATAAGTCTAACTGTCCCAATTTTTCCATTTTCAAGAACAACTTCTACATTCTCCAGCTAGTTAAATTCTATATATAATAAAAAATAAGTCATACGAAAAATTTATATCAGGATTTATGCTTAATAACTCTCAGAGGTTAGAAAATATAATAAAGATTTTTTATCCTAATTCCTTCTATAATATATCATACGAAAAAATTTTATCCTAATTCTCCCCTTATAAGTCATACAAAAATGTATATCAGGGATTATGTTTAGTAGCTTTCAGAGATCAAAAAATATAATAAAAAATATATCATACGAAATTTCGTTCCAATTCCCTCTCAATAAATCTAACTTATCTCAATGCATTGACCTATTATATTCCTGATCCTAGTTTAAAGCTTTAACCCGCAATCTATCATAGTACTGGAAAACATAATAGCCTCTGATATGTAATGGGTATTGGCCATAAGCAGAAGCAGTTGGCTTATCGCAATCAGAGCAAGGTATACATTTTTTAGCCTTCCAATAGAACTGACACCCTTCAGGCCGAATGCAAGAACCATTGCAAGTCTTTCCAGTATTGCAGAAATATGGGCAAGAATATTCACCAATCATTTTGATAAGAATAGGAATTAATTAATTAAAGAAAAAAGTTTTATAAACAAGTAATAGTGCGACGGTAAGAGTTAACATTATGGTTAGAAAATCTAGAAGTGATAAAAAAAGATACAACTTATAAACTTTGTGATAAAGTGTGTGTAAATCCAAATAAACTTCGAGAGCATCTTAAACGAAAAAATCCATGCAGACCTCAAACTAACAATCAGGAAGCTATTCAGGAAACTATTCAACCTTCTATTCAAGAAACCATTCAACCTTCTATTCAAACACCATTTCAAGCGCCTATTCAAAAAGATAGCCAACAACATATTCTAACGACTGAGCCAAAGCCTATTAAAGTATCTAGTAAATACCTAATAAAGATACTCTATTCAAAAATCCTGATATCAAATGGAGTTATAAGGAAGTGAAAAGACAATTAAGCACTTTTGAAAATTTACAACAGGAAATATGCTGTAAACCTGAAGAGTTTGATAGAAAGCATTTTTATTTAAAGATGAAAAAAGAGGGTGATAAACTATATACAGGTATAATTACATCAAAATGAAGTATGTTTTTAAATTTAGCATTCGAATGTTTACAACGGGCTTATGATAGAAAAAGAGAACCAGAGGAGGATTATATAGATAAGAAAGGGATTATAGCTAAAATTCGTAAAGAAATATTTTCAGAAAAAGATAGTGTTACCCCTAT
>CAMKVN010001048.1:0-21235 GCA_946474995.1 Funneliformis geosporum | reverse complement strand
AATTAGTTTTAACCTATATATGTTGCAACTAATTTTAGCTTATGTTTCAACATTTTGTAAATTTGAAATCAATTGCTGTACCATCTTTAGTAAAGGACCTTTTTTTCTTCAGATAAGATAAATGGTTTTTTAGGGTTCTTTCAGGATGTATGATTTAGTTTTTATTTATTTTTCTTATTTTTTTATAATATTGAGTTGTACTGAACCTTTCTTTTTTTAGATAAGATAAGTATAGAAGTAAATTTTTTTTGCTATTTGCTAAAATATGCTACAAATCATGATTCTTTTGATAGTAGGTTTTCAGATTTTTATAGAAGTGGATTTTTTGCAATTGGTAGTGTTATTTTTTTGGATTTTTACTAATTTTTTCTTTTTTTAATAAAAGACAAATTGGTATAGTTGTTTTTTGGATTTTTACTAATTGAAAGTAGATTTTTTACTATTAGTTAAGATAAGTTTACAACATTATTAGTGAAAATTTATTCTTAAAGACTAATAATATCTAAATTAAGAGAAAAACAATGCTTTAAAATTGTATATTTAGCAATATTTGTGAAATCTCAAATATTATGAAAGTAAAAGAAATTAAAAAAAAGAAATATAAAATTAGTTATATTAGTATTAATTCTATATATTGAGATCTATAGAAATAGTATTTATAAAAAATTAATATTTAGGAAGATTATTAATATAATATTCAAGATCATTATTAAAGATTATACTAAAAAAAAAAGATTTTATTTGCTTTTCTTAGAAAGCTTATTATTTTAAATAAAGATTCTTTGAAATATAATATATGATTAACAGTTATGATAAATAACTTAATACAGGTTTGATTTATTTTATTAATATCTTTTAAACCTTTAATGGTTTTTGTTATTATATGATAGTTAAAGAAGAAAAATCAAATATTGATTTAATATTTACTTTGAAGTATTAGCTTTAATAGGAATAATAACTTTAATATTTAAAGAATTGTCTATAAATTCAACTTAAAAATTAAAGTATTTATTAAAAAAGTTATAATTTTCTTTAAATTTTTAAATCAAGATTTATGCAAATTTTAAAGTTATTATCATTATTAGTATATATAGAACCCTCTTCTTTTATACTTTTATTTAAATTACTATTAGGAGTTAAAAGATAGTCTAATTAAAAAGACTTTTTTTTTCTAAGTTTATAAAATATTATGATCCAAAAAATTTAGAATTTTGTCTATTCAAGAATTGTTTTGATTAATTTTTATGAGATGTTTTCTTTTGTTAATTACTGTTGATTCTAGTTGGTAATTGCCTAACTTTTGATGAAATTAATAAAAGAGATATTAGAATTAAATATGTTTTTAAATTTTCTTATAAAAGCTTTATAATTGAAGTATTATACAAGTTAAAATCTTTGATAAAGTTATTGCTTATTATGATCTGTTAATTTTTTCTTCATTTTAAATAATTGTTGACTTTATAATAAAGGGAAGAGCAAATTGCATATAATTTTGCATTCGATTTAATCAATCACATGTTTTTTATCAATAGTAAGATTTTTATTGTTAATTTTAGTTTCATAATTATCTGCTGAAGTAAAATAAAAGAAACATGTTGAAGTTTTTATTATAACAAAGTTTTAAGAAATTTTTCAAGAAGAAAGAAACCATGAAAAGTAGGTTTTTATCTACTAAAAGCTTGTACAGACAATGTATTTTATCAAGAAAGTTTTCTGACACATCAAAATTTTGTCAATATTGATAGAAATGTCAGTATTTTCTGAAGTATCTTTTGATATACCTTTTTCCTTACTATTTGGCAAAGTTTGTAGGTAAACTTCTATCATATTTTTGGAATGTATAAGAGGTGCTTTAGGCGAGTAAAACATCAAGTGTTTTGTTAATGTTTCATTTTTTGTTGGTTTAAAATGGTAAAGCAAAACATCCTCTTTGTTTTGATTTTTGCTTTCTTTTTTGTGACATATTGTAAAAGAGAATTTATCTTTTTATTATTAATCAATTATTTGAATAAATAATATAAAAATAAATTAACTGGATTTTACTATTAAATTTAAATACTCATGTAACCACCACCTCTGTGAACTAAAATATTTAATTCTTTTTAAAATACAAGATTCAAAATATACATTTATTTAAATAAATTATGATATTTATACAACTTTAATGTGTAAATCTTTATCAAGGATTTCAAAAAATTTATCAGTATTCGTTGCTTCATCGGCATATCCTATACAAGAAACAAAATTTAGTATAGATTTCATCATCAAATGAAAAAAAAAAGATAAAAATTCATCATGTATTTTACCCCATTTTGATAATAATTCTACTAAACCCTTTAAATGAATCCACCACGCTTTTCTACTTTTACGATTTTCGATGTCAGATTCTGGCAACAAGTCAATAACCGGCTAAATAAAAATAAGTTAAAGCAAGCATTCCGGAAGAAAATTATTTTTTTAAAAAAAAATGCACTTTGCATAAAATTATTTGAAAGTTATCTACCGTATATTTAACCTGTGCACCATCAATTCCAATAACAGCAACAGATTCTTTTACATTTGTATATATACTCGGATAAACTATTTTTTCTGATGTGAAAGGTGATGCATATTCTTCCAAAAATTTTATACATTTCACAGCGAGTTTAGTTGCACGTATACGATCGGTTGGAGAAGGCGTACCTCCTTGTTGAATATGACCTAAAATACTAGTTCTTGAATCAAAATGTCCACAACTCTCCGATTTAATGATACTAGCGATAACATCCGTTGTGTATGTTTTTGATACACATTCATTTCTAAGAATTAATCTTCCTGAACTACTTCCGTTCTTATCTTCTCCAAATCTACGAATTAAATGATTAACATCCGCCTGAAGCGTCTTAAGGGAAATACCATCTTCAGGGATATACGCACTTGTCGCACCAACCTATAATTATAAGAGTACTTATATAAAAAAGAAACTCATGTGAACCTTAAGGGAAACAGTTTTTTTTTTTTCCTTTTTAACATACCGCAAGTCCCGACATTACAGCCAAATAACCACATTTACCACCATGAACTTCAACAACAAATACACGTCTTCTCGATGCGGACGCGGATTGTTTAATTGCATCACAACTATCTACAATTGCATTCAAACTAGTGTCGCTTCCCAGGGAGAAATCAGTCCCTGGCACATTATTTGAAATTGTAGCAGGTAAACATATCATTGGTATGCAAAATGCTGGATACTGGTTTCTAGCTTCATTTAGCTTGAGTAATGAAGTATATGCTTCAAATCCCCCAATTAAAAGTAAACCATGTATTTTATGCTTTTGGAATTGATATGCAACCATTCCAATATCGATATTAGGTTCAGTTCTATTTGTACCTAATTCAGATCCTCCTTTGGAGGCCCAACCATCCACATCAAACCATGAAAGTTCACGCAAATTATCTTGCAAGAGACCAGTGAAACCATTATAAATGGCAATTGGTGTGTGACCACGATTTAGTGCGTAACGAACAGCTGCTCGCGTAGCTGGATTCATACCACCAGCCGGTGCACCGATATGAAGAATTCCTATACGAATACGCTAAAATTTATCAAAAAAAAATTTTAATATCCTAATCATACGCTTGTTTTATTATTATTTTGGATTGGTTTATTATACGAACTTGATGTTCCGGAAGAGCTAAAGATTGATTATCCACAATTGTCGTGGTAACATAAGCATCATAATCTTCGCTAAATTCAGGATCACGCAAGTCCATTGCGAGTCTAAAGTCTTTTTGTGCAATGGCCTCAGCAACTTTATGCGTCTAACATATATTAATATCACATTAATGAGATGGCCATATTTATCATTATCTAACAAGACAACCTACCTTCTCAACAGCTAACATCAACGGTTCACAAGTAATTTTATTTTGTCGAATCCCTATCATAGGAGATGGCGTATCTGGTTTTGCTCGCAAAACAGCCTCTACAGCTTCAACACCTTGAATTGTTGCCTATATTTAATAGAAAAATTCTAAATATAACTCGACAAAATTAAAAATAATCATAATGAGAAACTTACAAGATTTCTATCAAAAGTACACGGTCTACCTCCACGCTGTGTATGACCCAAAGTAGTAACCCTTGTATCAAGTCCCATACGATTAGTCAAAAGTTCCTTAATATAATCAGCCTTGATTGGTTTGAGAGTTTTATCAATAGCACCTTCAGCTACAATAACGATAGTTTTACGTTTACCAAGTCGACGATGCTGTAAATTTTATGTTTGAAATAATAAAGTTAGTACATCAATTGTATTAAAGATAATATTACAGAAAAAAGGAATGATGATTACTCTGTATAGAACTTCGCACATTTCACTCTCCCAATCATCATGTGTCGGAGGTCGCTCAGGTATAAAGACAAAATCTGCACCAGAACTTTTAATAACTTTATGATTAATAAAAACATAAGAAACTTATATGAACACAAGGTTGAATGATTTACCTAACCGCTGCCATCAATGCAAGCCATCCGCAATGTCTTCCCATAACTTCGATTACAAAAGCACGAGAATGACTTAAAGCTGTGGATGATATACTATCAACAGCTTCGCAAATTCTGTGCAACGAAGTAACAGCACCAATAGTAATATCAGTCGATGACATATCATTGTCAATGGATCCTACAAGACCAACTATTATAAGGTGTGCATATGGTTCAGCCTCTTCCGCAGTAATCCTTCCTACAAATCATTCATAATATATAGAACTTTTTAATATGTTATTTGGAATATTAACATATTAAGAGTTATTTATACCTTCTTCTATTAATTCACTTAACAGACCGGGCCACTCTTTTCTCAAAGTATCTGCTCCAGTTAATGAGCCGTCTCCTCCACAGACAATCAGAGAGTTAATCTCATTTTTAATCAAATTATATACTGCACTTAATCGACCTTCACGTTCACGGAAAGTATCACAACGTGCCGTACCAATGAGCGTACCACCCTAAAAGATCCATGTAAAATTTAGTATTTAACACTTGCAGATATTTTTAAAAATATTGGGACTTACAATAGCAAGATAACCTCTAACGTCACCCCAACCAAATTTTTTAATCATATCACCACCATTCACCAGACCTACATTTACAAATAATGATCGATTAAGTTTGACGCGCATTATTTAAAACCCTGTAGCATGAATTTTTAATCCATATGAAATTACCTTTATAACCTTCAAAAATAGCATAAGCTTCACAACCACGTGAAATTGCTACTCTTACTATTGATCTCACCGCAGCGTTCATACCAGGGGAATCTCCTCCACTAGTCAATACACCAATCCTCATTTTTTTCCCTTGTGGAAGGGATTTTAAATCACTTGCAATAACTTCTTTTTTTACAGGTGATTTTGGTTTAATTGGATAAACTGATTTACTGAACGGATTTGGTTTATTGGTGAAAATGATCAAGTTGTTAAGTGGATCATGAGTGTAAATTTCAGTATGGACCAAATCCGTTGGTGTTGTTGCTAATAGATCGGTTTCATCGGTATCAGTATAGACATATTTCTGATACTTTGCATTAATGGATTTTAAAATTGATTCAACAGCCTTAACGAGATATCAAAATGAAAGTAAATAATTAATAATTTGATAATCATTATTATTTGCATTTGCTTATTTACTTTCTCATACCACTATATTTTTTGTTACAGAAGCTACGAGAGCTTGTTCTAGCCTCCAATCCTTTTCTTCGGGAGTAGGATCTTTTTTAATCGCGTTTGCTACTAACACAAGTTTTATTGTGATATCTTTGGCTGGTAAGTTACCAAATAAATGTAACCATTTCTCTTGCGTTAAATATTGACTCGATTCACTTGTAATTTTTGAATTCACAATGGTTTCAAAACCAAACTGACTGTAAAACTGTATACTGCTCTCATACTCTTCTATTGAAGAGGTAGCTAATACTATATGTGATAAACCTTCAATAACAGACATTTTTTGGTGAATTTCAAAACGATAAGTTTTAATTTATTAGATAATCATCGTGGCACAAAATTTTTGTTTTTGATCGAACCATAAAATTTTAACCTATAAAAACAGCGAAAATAGAATATCCCTAATGCAAGAAACATCAGGTTTTTTTTTAATACAATTATTTTTATCAAACTTCGTTTTTCATTCATTATTCTTTTCAAAATCATAATAAAACATAATAGCATCAACGAATTCTTCTCCATTACCATCAACTTTTTTTAAACGACCAGCCTTGGGTATTCTACCAATTTCTTTAAAATTAAATTCTCTCCATAATTTTATCGAGGCTATGTTATTTTCAAATACTAGATTAAATATAGAAGATTTGTAACCTAATAAAGGAGCAATTTGTAGAAAAGATTGTACCATTAATTTTCCTACTTGTTTACCACGATGTCGTTTTGGAACCACAAAACCTGCATTACAAATCTTTTTTGGGGGAGGGGGGAAGGAAAAAGGGTTAACGATAATGGTAAATAGGTAAATGCTTTTTTTTTTTAAAAAAAAAAAAGATAGTTTTATATACGTACATGAATGCATCGTCCGGGATAATTTGGTTTGATATAAAACATTCCAAGCAATATATCGTCCCACACAATGCTTTCCTCAACCCTGATCTTATCCAATACTTTATCGTCATCATTTAACGCAATAAATGTATCATAACTTAAAAAATAATTAATGAATTCATCAAGAGATAAAGGAAATTCCTGTGGATAAGTATTTCCTTCTTTAATTATTTCATTAAATACATCATGCATGTGAGAAACAAGCGTTGTGAAGTCATTTAAGGAATGAATGTCTAGAGGTATTATGGTTACCAGTTTATGTATTGTTGGAAGTGTTGTTGTAATTGGAAGGAGAGAAGAGAGAGAAGAAGAAGTAGTTGAGGTAGACTTTGGAATCTTTCCGTACGCCGAAGACATTAGTAAAAAGATTATCAAAATTTATGTAACACAAACACGGTTGAAAGTTCAATAAATATATATATGAGAAAATTCTTTCATTTTCCGTTTTGCAGATTTTTTTCTCCTTCCACTAACGATGACCAACACTAAATCCACACGATCTTCCACTTCTAATGCCACTACTATTAATAAACCCGACAAATCTTCTAAATTATTAGATTTACTTCGAAGGGTCAGCACCCATAAATCCACTTCAAAAAAATCCTCTATCAGCTCTAAAAGTAATAAAGATAAAATGAAAATGCCTTTAACGAAAAAGGGTATTAAAAAATTTAAAGATAAACTAAAGTATACTCAAAAAATTAAACGACTCGAAATGAAAAAACAATTAATAAAAGAATTGAAAAAAGAACAAACAGGTTTATAGTTACATTTAATTTTTTTAATTCAATTGATATATTTATTAATGGTTTTAAATTTTTTTCTTTAATAGATAAGAAAAAATTGAATTACGAAAGAAACTTGCGATATTTTACATTCTCGGCAGAAAAAAATAAAAAGATTTAGATTATTAATTTTATTATTCACAACCCACTTTATTTAACTGCAAAAATTGATAAATGAAAATGTTTTTATTAATGTATTGATTTGAAATGAAAGATGTTAAAAGATTTGAATATTATTATGATATATTATTATAATTGATATAAAACAGACCCATCGAAGAATAATTTAAAAAGCTTATAAAAAAACGAAGTGGGAAATAATTTTTTTTTTTAAAAAAAAAAATTTTTGCCCTTTAATTATTTCTTTCCTCGGCTTTCTTAATGGAATCATATAACACATCAAGAGTATGATTTTGATCTCTACCGCCTTTAAATCTACCAGTTAAGAGATCTTCAACGGACACATCATCACCATAGAACTCTTTGTTGGCATCCTTTCGTTCGATAATTATTGTACCTTCAACTGATACGCCAGCAAAGAGACCCTTTGATTTACTGTATGAGTAGAGAGGCGCACGTTCATATAAGGAACCGGAATATTCTTGACCAAATCCAACGGGACCTGCTGAAACCGACAAGTTTCCTCCCAAGGTAAGATTTTCTCCACGACAGAAAGCTTTTACAGCTTCTTCGGAATTAAGAACGATCAAAAAATTGGTTACATCGGCACCAAGTTGTGCACCAAATCCCAAACCACCGATGTTTATCAATGATGGACAAGACCACTTTCCATCGGAAAGTCTACATAATTTAAAATAGAAGATTAGAACTCATTGCATTGTCACAAGTTTAAAAATGAAATTTAACACGAACAGTTTCAATAACTTACTTTGCGACAACTAAGCCGGAACCGACACGACCGGACCAAACGAAGCCAGCCTTGATAACAGTAAAGATTGCTAGACCTTTGGCATCAGCAATAACATCCTTGGGAATAACACTATCCAAACCACCTTCAGCTTTTTCAGGATCCGTAAAGCTATTTAAAATTTTAACAGCCTTTTGAACTTCAGAAGCAGCATCCGAAGGTAAAAAGGAATTCACATTATTATTCGCCGCAGTTTTTTGAATGTCCGAAGAAACGTCGGTTGCAATACTTCTCGCTCTTTCAACACCGTAATCAACTTTAGATGTCATGGCAGGAAAATTTTCTTTGAAATATCCAGTCACTTTTGATGTCATATTGGAAGCGGTATTAGTTTCAGTAGTTGAAGCCATTGAAAATATTATTTGTGGAAGGTTTTTTTTTTTTTGAAAATATAAGGGAAAATCCAGGTCCTATTTATATAATTAAAAGAATGGTAAACAAAAGGGATAATCCGTCATAAAAAAGTCGCGTGAAATTAAAGTTACATGTTTTATTTCAGATTTACATGAATTTGATGGCCGAATTTGTCTTGTTCATGTTGAATATCCTATGAATTTCTTGGAAAATCATGAGTACATTTATGGTATAAGGTTTGTGTAAATTTCATGTGAATAACACAAAAAAGAATTTTAAAGAACTTTCATGTATTAATTGTTTAAATGATTTATTTATATAATAACGCCATTAAAATTGCAATTGTTAATTTAGTTGGCTGAAAGATTAGACTTTTTTTAAAAAAAAAAAATTTTTACACAAGATTAAAGGGATTTTGACATTACAAAACCATTTGGAGACCTAATTTAATTTTCAACATAGAAGCATGAGCTTTCAATTTTTTTTAAAATAAAAGGTATTGTATTTATTAACTAATGTGGCTGAACGCCTTGAAAGATTAACCTTATCTGGAATTAAATGTAATCATATTTTTTGTAAATGATCTACATTGAAACAAACACAAAGGGTTTTCAGGGAAAATTACGTGATCATGATTTTTACAATATTTAAATCATATGCTAATTCCTTGCCATTCGGTAAAATACACATAGACTTTCACGTTTTGATTTCAAGATCTATGTTTTATATACTACCTAATTTAGGATTATATTTTCCTTGAAACACGCTTTTTTCTTTTTGTATTTGAATGTTTCCATTCTCTAACTTTCTTTCCATTATCGATTAATAATGACTTATTCTGTTGACGTGCTTTTTCTAATGCTTCAACCGTATGTAGGATTTCTTTTCTCAAATTGAGAATCCCTGCCTGTTTCCTTGCCGATACCATTAATGGATGTTCATTTGCATTTTTATATTGGTTCAATTTATTTTTAACCACTACATAACGTCTTGCTAAATCTGGTGGTATCACCATATCACATTTTGTTAACACAATTTGAAACTTAACGTCTTTCCTAAATAAAAAAAAAATATTATTAGATTGAAAAAAAGTCAAAACTATTTAATAATTATATCTTAACTTATCAAGCATCTCGAGAAATTCAACGTCGGCCAATTTAATTCCTAAAAAGTAAAATGATTTTTTTTTTTGAAAACATTGACAAATTATAATAATTGCATAATAAAATGTTATTAAAAATACCATGTCGAGCGTCGATAATTACGTAAATTTTTTTAAGGGTTGTCCTGGTTGATATGTAAGTTTCTATCTACTTATCAAAATAATGATAAATTAATTACAAAAAAAAAATCATTAATGAATGACCTACTTACCAATTTTCCCCATTGAATTAATTCTTCTTCTTTCACGTAAGCAAATCCATATCCAGGCATATCTATCATATTAAATATTCTACTCGCAGCATAGAAATTGATTTGCCGTGTTAGACCTGGTTTATTTGAGGTTCTTACGATCGTTGTATCTGCCAAAGCATTTATCAAAGACGACTTTCCCACATTGGATCGTCCTTAAATGTTTATTAAAATATTATTATCCATGCGTCAAAGTTTACGATGAAAATTTACAAAGTATTTTATTTACCAACGAATGCTACTTCGGGAACTCGTTCTGGAGGAAACGAAGAAGGAATTTTCGCCCCAGCAAAGAATGACAAATGAGGTAACTTTATAATTATACAAAGTGAGGAACCATTTAAAACCCAATTTATTTTATTAATATTATGAATAATTTAGTTTAACAGTAACCTCTAATTCCTCTTGTGGAACTTCTAGTTTGCCCAATTTTTTTTCCAATTTTTTTCGTCCGACAATAGCAACCTTAGTAGCGAACCGACTTGTTTTTATTCTACGTGGTTTCCCCAAGCCTAACGCTTCTATTTCTTTAAGTATTGAGGGAGGAGGATTTATTTGTCGAAATTTTTGTCTGTTCGATATTTCCTTACGATTTAATTTTACAGGTGGTATAGATATTGAAGAGAAATTTCTCTTTGTTAAATTATTAAAATGATTTAAATTATTTAAAAAAGTTTTTCCTATTAACTTGCGAAACATTTTGGTAGGTATAAAAGAAGAATGTGTCAGAGTTAAAATTCTGATTTAAATGATTTTCAAATCTAATCGGCTAAGCCACCGATTTTTTTTTAAAAAAAAAAATATAAATATCAGAAATTTTCGTATAATTGAATTTACTGTCACCTAATTATACAAAGTAAGTCAGAAAAAATTTCTCAAAAGGAATGAATTCTAAATAAATAATCTTTTACTCCCTCAATATATATATAATTTTTCTTATTAAGTGGCAAAAAAGGGTAAAGCAAGGTAAAATATTACATTTATATTCATAATGCTTTGGAAACGAACATTATTAATTTTTTTATTCGATCATTAAAGGACAACAATAGTACGCCTCGTTTCCACAGCTGGTACGGGATTTTTTTTTACACGAGTTAGACCGCGTCAACTACCCAAATTATCATTTGTTAAATATGATCCAAAAGGTAAGGTAACAATTATGTCTTTTGTTTAATTCCTTTTTTAATCAAAAACTTATTTATTTTTTTTTTGATATGGAGTTCGCCAACGAGTTTTATTTACTGAGCAAAAGAATAGATAAAATAAATTGAAATATATCTAATTGTTGGCTTTGCACTTGGAATGTAATTAATAATTAAAATTGACGAGAGTTTTCTAAAATAAAAATCTTTCATTTCCTAATTATCTTGATAATTCTTGAAAAAAATTTATTTAAAAGTAAAGGAATTTTTATTAAACTTATTAAATAATAAATCTTAAGCGTCATTTTCCGTTTTTACTTGATCCTCTCTCTTTTTATTTTTAGCCAAAAGTCGCATTCTTCTCATATAACTAGAAAAATTAAAAATATAAATTAGATCGCTTTTTAAATCCAATTAGAAAAGTTGGCGCATTTTAAACCTGGTGATAAAACTTACTCGTTGTATTGACATTTTTCCCATGCATGTTTTTCATCTTCACATTTCCATGGTAAATACCAAGCTTCAATACGACATTTATTTAATGGTATCAATAAATGTGCACAATAATCTCTATATCCTAATGGAAGCCTTGCTTCGGCCATTTCTTTCTGCGTAGCTATCATTTCTAAATAACATTGTTAGACAAAAAGAATTTCTTTGGTTAAAAATAAAAAAAAAGCTAGTAAACTATATTAAAAAAAAAAAACCTGGGGGTCCGTCTGAGGACATCTTTGCTTTTGTTTAAAAATGTATATTTCGAGAAGTCTCGGGAGTTAATATTAAATATTTTTGGATCTCATGTGATTCGTCTTTAACATTAGTAGCGTTAATTTCTATTGGTCGAGCATTAAAACAAAATTATCAGTTGAATCTCGTGAGTTTTTCTCAATGTTAAGCACCACTACAATGTAAATTAATTTCTTCCACCAACGGAGATGAATGATGGAATTTCCTCACTTTTTGAGTCGTTCTCAAAAACATCGTTTTATAAATTTACCGGGCAAAAATCCGGAACACGGAAATTTTATTGGATATTTTCTAATATCCGATAAAATTTTCGGTCGTACCAGATTTTTATATCTTATTAATTATATAGCATGAACATATTTTGATTAATTGAATGATAGATACTCGTCTTAATATTTAGATCTTTCGAAATAATTATGCCAAAATATTACTGTGGTAAGTCTATGGAAAAGATTTCTTCTTCGTAAAGCAAGTTATTAATTGGCTGATCTAACATATAACAACTTAGATTACTGTGATGTATACTTAACACATGGTAATGACATTTCTCTTCGTACAACTTTATATGACCAAAAAACAAATACTAATAGTTTCTGTAATTAGATTCCTCTTCGGTGAGAAAGGCCCACAATAATGGTAAAAACCACATCATGAACGTTAGGAACTATTATGCTGGTGAGTATCTTAAATGTTTTATTAAAAAAGGGTTCAAATTTTTTCTAATAAAAGGTTCTATTAATTTATTGCTAACAGAGTTAGGGCAAGATAAAGCGCAAGCAATTATCGATGAAATCACAAAGGCGTATGAACGAGCTGGACAATCAGGTAAGATTTATTTTTTCTATACATCCAGGATAATTCGTATTGAATTATATATAATAATCTCATTTATTTTTAGGTTTTCCACCTCAATATGGATATATTCCTGGTATTCCACCGCCTACGGCTCAATCAGTTCCGGGTGCTGCACCCCCTCAATATGGTGGTAAGTTACAGAATCTCTCTCTCTCTTTTTTTTTTTTATCCAATATCAACATTTTCGTTATTTTTCCTTTTTAGGAGCTCCAATGCCACCGATGATGTTAGGTCGGCCTCCTGCAGGAGCTGGCGCACCTGGCACTGTTCCCGCACCAGGACTTTCAATACCACCACCGGGATTAGGATCAGCACCACCAGGAATGGTAGCACCTGGAGTTGTAGGTCCTCCTCAGAGTATGCCAATGATTAAGACTGAACCAAGTTATCTTCCAATGAAAATTGTATCTCCGGGTATTCGACCATCAATAGTTTCTCCTACTAATGCTACATCATTGGGTCCTGGATCTCAAGGCAATATTCCTCCAGGCGGTGTTCCTGGTTCTGTGCCACCTCCTGGAAGTATTAATTATCAACAATATCCGATAGGGCATCCCTCACAACATTATCCACCTGTTGGTGGCGGTCTTAATGTTTCTGGCCCTTTAGCGCTCCAATCTTCAAGAGGTGTTAAAAGACAAATGGAAGAATAAAACAAAATATTTATACTCTGTTGCCCTAATCAGAATTTATGTGGCAAGTGTACTAATTAATTCTTGATTCTAATGAAGGAAAAAAAGATTATATGCTTACAGTATTAAAAAATTTACAAGGAGTAAATAAAAGCACACTCGTTTACGATTCATAAAGTATTGGATAAAAGGTTGGATGAAAAAAAAATTACTTAATCACCGAATTTAATTTTTTTAAGTAAATTATGTATATAATTTTCTTTTTTAACGACTATGTCATCTTATTGTTATTTTTATTTTTTATTTTTATTTTTTTTTTAAAAAACAAAATAAGGGTTTTAAAAATTTGATGACAATTGATCATGGGTTGGTTATAATGCCTAAATGTAAAATTTTCAAAAGGTTAAGTGATTTTATAGGAAAGTATAATTTCTTATTATTATTGATACAATTGACGAATTATCTTTTAATCAAAGGTATTTTATCACGTTCTCTTATTACTATAATTTTGAATAGAATTCGGGCGATTTTCGTTCACGTACTTTTAAATTCGTATTTATATAATAAAATAGACAAGATTAAATAATCCGCATTTGCATTTATTAAAAGAATAAATACATCGAACCTATGGAAATTAACGAGTCGGGGAATTGGCATTATCATAAAAAATTTTGATAAGAAATTTCTGCAAATAAATTCGGGCACGTGAATTCATGTTCTTAATGGGCACGTGATTTAAATCAATTTTCACTTGGTAATTCCTATTTGTGCAATGATCAGTTTCCTAAAGATATAATTATACTAACAAAAAAAAACACGATTTTAATAACCACATATTCGTGAGAGATTTGGTTATTTGCCATTTATTTCGATAGTTTGGCGCGGTACAAAGTTATTATAGAGTTTTGTTTGGTAGTATGATTTTTATTTTAAATTACGATAAGGAATTTAGAAAAAGTTTTGATTTTAGAGGATTGATAAATTTGACCTAACTCTGCTCCGTTTTGCTTTTGATAAGGTTCAAGTTGGTTAGGTCCCTGGGTAGTGATTAATTTCCATGGAATTTCCTATCCCTATTATATTCTTGAAATAAAATAAAAATGGAAGATGCGAGTTCAACCCCTTCTCTCAATGATCGATCGATCATGTGATTCCTCTTAATTTCACATTGTATCCTCTAAAAATAAATTTTTTTTCCAGATCCGCAAAATTGAAGTATTGGAATCAGTCTCCAAGATAGTTAATCAAAAGAGTTGGTCTACACGAGGTAAAAAGCATATAAACAGATATTAGAGGTAATAATATTTTAATATCTTACTTCTCGAAGATAGACTTTTATAGTAATGATACAAAAATAAATTTGTCACGTGAAATTCGTGCATGTTCATACCCCAAAATTTCTTTACCCCAAATTTTATCACGGAATTATAAAGATTCTACTTTTTTTACTTTTTTTTTTGTTCAATCTCTTCTGTAACTTCCCAACAAATAATACGTACACGCAAATAATAAAAATATCAGAGTCGTTTTTGATAGTAGTATACTTATATTTACTCTTACCCCCTCCTCACTTCTTTATTTAGTCGGTTAGGCAGGTCGTCCGCTCTTCGATTTTCGGTTTAGGTATACAGGATTTTTAGGTTTGCTTTTGTAAGTTCCGCTTCTTTTTGTAAGTTTGCTTTTTTGTAAGTTCCTTTATTTTTGTAATTTTGCTTTTATATGACATTTTTTAATCAAAAATTTTTTTACTTTACTCTTACCTCTCCTCACTTCTTTATTTAGTCGTTTAGGCAGGTCGTCCGCTCTTCGATTTTCGGTTTAGGTTTACAGGATTTTTAGGTTCGCTTTTTATTGTTTCGTTATTTTTTTTGTTGGCTAACTTTTTTCGGTTTTTTGTAGAGTTGTTTTTGTAGGTGTTTTTGTTTTGTAGGGTTTTTTTGCTTTTATTGCTTTTTGTAGGGTTTAGGTTTTGCTTTGGGTTCCGTTAATTTTCTCATTCGGTAAGGATCTTTTTGTCTTCCCTTTTATTTAGTTTGCGTGTACATATATTTGTCTAGGAAGAAGGTCAGGTAAACTGAAAAAAAATACTTGTTTTCGTGTTTTGTTTTGATATATGTAAATTTATATGTATTCATATTAGTAAAACGTTATGTATTATAATAAAGATCAAAACCATCATTTTATTTGAAATATGAAATAAAATAAATTTTTTTTGTCAAAGTTTTTGAAACGTGTTTTTTACCAAGTTTTTTTTTATACAATCAAGTAATCTTCCATAAACATACAATCTCTCAAAATAATTTTTTCTCTCGAGCTCTTAATCTCGTAACGTCTGTTTATAATTCGTCGACATGTCGGTCAAGAAAGATAATTATTACATAATATCACCTCCTGCGGACCAGAATCAACAAATCAAATTTGATTTACCAATATAAAAACCACTAATAAAGGGGTCTACTTAGACATAAATTTTATTTATATAATGACCATAATAAATTTGTTGTCTGAAAATCATGCTGGTATTGAAGAGATCATTAATACTGCCACTCTAACTATCAATGGATTGGAAGATGTTAATGTCGAGGCTTTTAGTAACGCGCTTAATGTTAATTTTGATTATGTTTGCTGGATTAGGACGCCCAAAGAAGAATATTGGCTAATAATTCTTGATGACAGCCATTTAAAATTTATTTTCTCAACATATTACGTAAACTGCGAACGTATTTTTGTTGTATTTCGTTCTAAAGGACAACCTTCACCAAATACAAACTTTTCTGATACAACCTTTTTAAATGAAAATGTCAATGTTACATCAAATCAGAAGTTATCACTATCGACAGCTTCAGTAGATAACGAGATAGAGCCTTTCACTCAAACCCCACTGAAAGAATTGGACACGTCGGAAATTATGATCATTGAAAATATAGCAGTCAGCTGGTCTTCTTTTTCGGATTTTATCACATCAAAGCTCGGTGAGGGTGTAAGCTTGTTCAACATTACTTTGTCAGCAGAAATAAGGAATGGAGAAATTGTAATGATTCAGCTCACTCGCCCAACCTGGACCCGTTATATTTTGCGTAAACATGAAGGTGTGTCATAAAGTTTATTATAAAATTAATATCATGCGAAAAAACTGATTTCTATCACAATGTTTTCAAAAGGTGCAGATACTTTGCTTGAACTGTTTGTTTCCACATGTGAAAACAAAATGAACTACGAAATCGAGCTGAAGAAATTGAATAAAGAGAACAGTTCTTTATTTTACAAAATCCAAATCTTTGTGAATGATCTTTTAACTTTTGGCAGTTCTGAAAATGCTAGATCTCGCCTAAAGGAGGACCCTACTGCTAAACTCTTTCTCTCGAGTGTGTATTTTAATGAAGAAGAAATCGAATATCTTCTTAATTTTCCAACTACTTCGGGGCTTCCTCTTTCTAGGTTTTTTGATGTGGCACTGGCAGATAAAATTGTTTCTCACAAATTATGTTCATCACATGATTTAGCACCTCTTATACAACAAGTATTTAATGTACGAAAGGATTTTCAAAAAGACAAAGGGTTCAAAAATACCTTAAAATTTTTTGAAAAGAACTGGAAAAAAAGGCGTGATTCACGATATGAGATGAAAAGCAACATTATGAAATAAATATATTTGTTAAATATCATAGATGTGATCATAGTCAAAAATGGTTTTGCTTATCTAGGATTTAAGCATAAATTTGCTTTGTAATCTTTTTTTCTTTAAATAAAAAATAAGAAAGAAACAGCTGATTTAATCAGATAAAGTTTGTATATTAATATTTCTCGATCTCCCAGAGGTGTAATGCTCTATTTCCAACAAGGTGTGTATAGGACTGATAGAAGAGGCATCATTCACAACATGTCGCAGCATAAAGAAGTATTGCCGAAATTAAGAAACGGATAAGACATTACGTGTGCATTTACAATAAAACAACTTCTGGGCCTGTAAATTAATAACTATTTTTCAGAATTTTTGAGGACCTTATTAGTATCACGAAGGAAACATAAATCTTTTCGGTGGAACTTTACCGACTTACTAAGATAATGCTGTTAATTTATTTCTGATGCTGCATGTTTCACATGAGCATAACTAATGATACATTTTATCCATAATATCGAAGATTGGAACAAATGAAACTGGATCATGGGAGTCAATGTTGGGATAATGTGTTAATGTAGACAGTTTAAAGAAACGAAAATATGATTTGGTCCTTAGGCATTAGTATACAGTAGAAACATCTTAAAACGAAACTACAGTATGCATCCGGCTACGAACCTTATTAATTTATTTGTGTTCCGTATCAATAAAGTGATTGGTGGTCGATTCATTCATTTTTTTTTGTAGAGTCAGAAAATTGCTTTTATTCTGATTTTTTGATTGAATTTTTTTTTGACAACTTTCTGAACAAAATTAGGAGAATCATGTGGTTTTTTTACTCTGAACCCTCGTGACATTAGAAAAAAATACAGCTGCGCATATTTTTTTTTTGTTGTGCGTTTTAAAATTGTGTATGCTGCAGCCGAAAGACACTTTGCATGCTGAACCAAGAATGTTTCGAGAAAGAACTTTAACTTAACTATCTAACTATCTAACTAACTGCACTTTTTACTATAACAAATTTCTATCCTATTTATATAAAATATTTGATCTACTTCTATTACTATTTAAAGATAAAGTTAAATTATAGAAATTAAAGAAATATTATAAACTTCATTAACTTTATTAACTATATTAACTAATTTAGTTAAGTAAATAAAAAAAATAAAAAAACCAATTAAACTTAAATAATTATATAAACTTAGTTAATAACATTATTATTATTTTTGAAATTTCAGTTATTTTGATTGTTAGACTATGACTTAAGAAATTATGGCATTTTGATCTATGGAGTTATAATAGTAGTCATTCTTTTTGAAATATTTCTGCTTTTATTAGTTCAACAATCTTGAATTTATATTGTTGAAAGCTCTCAATAAGACAGTTCTAATAATTATATTTTTTTTAGGTTGAAATATACTGTAAATTAATTTTAGCATTAATTCATTTTTTATTTTTCAGCAGTTTTTCTTTTCTATTGTAAAGATCCTATATAATAAATTTTTATTTTGAAAATATTATATTATTATATTATAAAATACAGTCAAACCTTAATATAACGAACCTTTGATATAGCAAATTTTAAATCAATTATATTAAATATACCTTCTATAGTAAACCAGTCTTTAAAAAAAATCATTATAAGCTTATAACAACAGATTCTAAGATTCATTATATCATGAATTCACTATATATAAATTATTTTGTAAATTTATTTGTTAAATGTAATTTATTTTAGAAATTCTAAAATAAATTAAAAAATCAATTTACAACTAAATAGTTATTTATTAACTTGTCAAAAATATTTTTATTATCCTAAATTAGTTTTAACAATTTTGGATTTTATTTTACCAAGTTTTATCAATATCATAATAGGTTTTATCATATAACTTAACTTTTTCAAAATATTAGTTTTACTAAATTTAGTATTTTATATAATATCATTATAGCTATTTATAGTTAATCATTATTATATAACATATATATATATATTTATATAAGATAGTTTAATATATCTGAAATTTAGAATTGATTATATGTTAAAATATAGAAAGTATGTATTTATAGAAATATTATATATAATATTTTTTAAAGTAAATATTAGAAAATATGAAATCTTAATAATAGAAAAGAAGAAAATAATTAGGAAAAATCAATTTTATTTTTATATGTCAAATATAATTTTTAAGCTAAAAATAATTCAAATTTAATATTAATTTATTTTTAGTGGGACGCATTAATAGGACGCATTAATATATTAATATATTAATGCGTCCTATTAATGCGTCCCACTTGTATAAGATTAATATGTCTTATGACATTATAATATGTAAATTAATATGTTTTAGGGTATTATAATATGTAAATTAATATGTCTTAGGGTATTATAATATGTAAATTAATATGTCTTAGGATGTTATAATATGTAAATTAATATGTCTTAGGACGTTAAATATGTAAATTAATATGTCCTAAAGATGGGGGTCTGCTTCTCTCTCTATGACCTGTTGGTTAGTAATTATGGATGAACTGCGCGCCTATTTGGTTGCCCTTTAAAATATTGAAATGGTGTAAAAAAAGAGGCGACAGGTGGCATAGTGAATTTGCGATTAATTTTTGACAGCTCTATGCTATAACTCTGGCCGATCTTTTGGGCATATGATTTAAGGATCCAATTTAGCGTCATGATAGTGACTTGATAGTATCCTGGAACTACTGTAGAGCTGTCATGGAACTGACGGGGAGCTAGAGTGGTTCTATTAGTTCGCCAGTTATATACTAGCTTGGTGTCAAAATATTACGTCTAAAATTCTGATAAAAAAATACAGAATAGTGCTGGCCAGAATTTATCAGATTATCATAATTTATTGCAATTTGAGTATCTCAGTAGCTATCAGTTATACCATGTATCTTACTCATGATTTTAGATCAGTTTAGTTTATATTGCCATTCTCTATTGCCACCACTTACTCGTACTTGTTTACGATCAATATCTATTTGTGAGAATTTTTTACCAAGATAATTATTACTTAATACTTGCTCATTATTTTTCTTACACTATGTAAGATAATCCTGATATAAAGTAGCGCAACATATTTGTTTGCAAAGAATGTCTTCAGGCCATATCAAAATATAATCTATTATGAATTGATTAGCATTAGAATAAGACACTTCACTAGAGCTTATTATCTCATTCTGTTTTTCAATCTCCTGACAGCTAGTTACATTTTTAAGTCTAGTGTTTTCATTTTTGAGTTCATTAACTTGTTCTTTTAATGAATCTATTTCTAATTGCATATTTAAAACCTTACGAGTCAATATAAGCTCAAATTGCATATCAGAGATCTAGCATTTTAATAGATAGTTTTCAGATTCAATTGTAGTTTTGAAACATTTCAGAATAATTATTTTTTACGTATTTTCAATATTAGGTATTATCAAAATAAGGCATGATCTTTTTGCTATATTATTAGAAGATATATATGTCGATTTTTTTGCTGTCACAAAGAGATTTTATTTTTTTTCTCTGTGACACTCTCTGTGACACCCTTATATGCTTTTTTCAGAGTTTGGAGACGCTTGATTATCTTCCTTTATATCTGTCACTTTGTCACTAAGAGAACTAAGAGAAAGTAAAGTTCTAGAAAAAAAAAAAAAAATTCTATGCTATCCTATGATATATGCATGATACATATATGCAAAAAAATTTTTCTATACTATCCTATGATATATGCATGATACATATATGTAAAAAAAATAAAAAAAAGTTAAGAAGTTCGATTTTTCTTCGTGACTCTTGGTGCCACTGTGACACTCATCTAGAAACCTTTCAATGGCTCTAAAAATACGACTTAGCTATATAAGTGTGTCACAGAGAGCGTCACAGAGAGCGTCACTAAGAATTTTTTTCTTTGTCTGATCTTAGAAATCAGGAAAATTGTATCCTAAGAATATAATCAGGCTGAAAGACGCTTCTATCTATACTTAATCACCTACCAATCCTTGTGTTGAAGCTAAGTCTATCATCCTTTTCCAATGGTATTGTTCCTTTTTACGGTGCTTTTTAGCATGATCATCGTAATACCTTATCCGGAATAAGATAATTTTCCACATTCTTTGCAAAATACCTGAGAAGGAGAATTGCGATGAATATAACATCCTTC
>CAMKVN010001047.1:0-21242 GCA_946474995.1 Funneliformis geosporum | reverse complement strand
TGTTTGTGTGTGTGTTCGTTTCGCAACTCTGCGTTGTTAAATATTTCAAATATTTCGATTGAGGTAAATTTTTTTTTACATAAAATATATAATTATATGTTGGTTGTATATATTTTACATATAATAATTATTTTTTATTTTTTATTTGTTTTATTAATAATTCCCTTTTTATTTTTTTGTATATAGCTAGCTCATATCACGTTTTCGTTATTCAAATCGTTTAAAAGGAAATAAAACCGACGAACTTACAAATTTTCGCGTCGATAAAAATTGATAAAGCAAGTAAGTAATGCAAATTTTCAAATAGTTTTCGTTTTATTTTCCTTTGTTTATTTTTCGGTTATTTATTATTTATTTAATTATATGTAGAAGAACTAAAAAAAAAGAAAAAAAAATATTACGTTAAAACATTAATTAATGTCCACATCGGGATATTAATTATCGATATATTACTATACACGGGATTTTTTTTATTATTATACACTTGGGATTTTTTTTACGTCATCGCAATACAATCGTTACACAATTGATTATAATTTTTGATATTAAATAAAGAAAGCATTTTCTAATCTGCTGTTATAATGAATATGTTAAAATCTGCGTGACCAGTTAATTTACATAATGACTAACATAACCCATGAATGTAAAAATATGTGCGGAGATAATTTTTATTGATTAGAAAAATGGTATTACATGACAAATATGCGAGGAAAATAATTACTGCTATGACAATTTGAATGTAATAACGATTTTTGTTTAAAGAAAAAAAATAATATAGCATGTAAATAAAACATATTAATTATGATATGTTTCAGAAATTCTTTTTTTAAAAAAAAAATAATCAAAGAATTTCTTTTTAAATAAAATATTTAAACTTTTATAAAAATGTATAAATGAAAACCAACTTATCAAAGGTCTTTTAGCACAAACATGTGTGTTACTTTCATTCGAAATCGGTATGTATAGAGGGAAAGCTGACGCGTAAAGCTTACGTATCTGAGATAATGTTAATGAGAAAACGAAAGAAATTTTAAGTGCAATAATTGGTATATATATCTCTCTCGATATTTTAACGGTTTCGTATATATAGGAATCGATAAATGGATCAATTTAGTTTAATGATATTTACGACTTATTTAACACACAATTTTAGAGATTGATATGATTTTCTGGATCCAAAATACATAAATATTTTTAATTATTTCGCGTACACATATATTTTTAAGGGAGATTATCTTAAAAATGGAAATGTTTAATGAGCATATTTTTTTTGAGAAAAGACTTCTGGATTGTGGAATTTTATGATGTATTAAAATTCATTTTTCTTGAAAGCGTGAAAAGCACATACTTTTGTTCATTGAAAAAATTGTGTCATGTCCCTCATGAAATAGATATTGTGTTTTCAAATTTTAGGAAGTATTATTAAATTTGTTTTTTCAATAAAGTTTAATGTTAATTTATCATTATTATTGTTAGATTTTTAAGTTTTAAATAAAACGTCATCAGATGAACTTGTTTTACAAATAAAAAGTACGAACGTTGGTTTGTGATATGTCTGGGATTTCCTCTCAATGTAAAAGTGAGATGTATCGAAAAAAATGCCATCTCATGATCTCGTAATATTTCAGAACTAAGTGTATACTTGTTTAGATGAAAAGGATTTCGAAATTAAATTAATCAGATGAATTCATCCCGACTTTATTTGTTTTGCCAAACACAAATCAATCCGAATATGATTGTTCATTTTTTTACGCAGTCTGAACAATAAAAAGTTATTTAGCATCGCTTTGAGATGATAGCTCCAATAGAAAAATAGTTCTATTGATTTAATTTACGTTGAATTAACGTTACCGAGTTTCATTACACGTTTGAGAACCAAAATATTATTACATATATCGGTTGAATCTGACATGTACTTATATATATATATATTTTTTCTTTTTCTCTCATTCTCTTTTTTTTAAAGAAAAATAAATAAATAAATAAATAGGTGAATGATCGAATGATCAACTATCTTTCTTTATCGCACAGATAAACTCAGAAGTTAAAATTAAAGTTGATGCTTTAAATTCTAAAAATCTGGTAATACAGGTCAATGATAAGAATAAAACGTTACATGTGCACCTTTTAATCAATGAACTTTATTTGGATAAATTTTTAGAGTATTAAAAAAGCAAAGCTTTAAATATTTGTGTAACATCAATCAAATAATCTAAAATTAGATTTTATATAATATATTATAGTACAGGGGGAGATTTTTTCACATGGTTAATGATTGGTTAAAATTTTAACCGACCAATTAATCCATGTGAAAAAAGTGATATTTATTGCCTATATATTATAATATTATTATTGTTTGGCCTGTATGTAAAATCTATATGCACATTAATTTTTATATCATTAATTCATTTTTATTTTTTTCAGCAGTTTTCTCCTTTTTTATTGTAAAGAATCCATATTACATTTTTTTTTTTGCATTATTATATCATTTGTTCTTTTCTTTATATTTGAATAAAAAATAAGTTAATGATCTTTACTCTAACAAAACTTAGATAAGAGTCAAAGTATTTAGATTTATTAATTAATATATGGGAACTTGTCAATAGAAAAAGTAGAAATTTAAAAAAAAAATCATATTTAGTATATAAAATAAAATTTTAATTTTTTTTAAATTTCCTTCCTTTTTATTAACAAGCTTTTATATGTATATTAAAATATTTTACTAAGTTACTATAAATTCTAAAGCATTTTTAAAGTCTACTAATATTTTTCTTCTATTACTTATTTTCCTTCTTCCTCTTTTTTGTTTTTATTATTAAAAATTTATTATATAATAATCTATTATTAATATTATCATATTTTTCTTATCTTTTATATAGGATTTTATATTAAAGATAACACTATTTTTATTGAATTTTAAATAATAATTTCACTTATAATTTCATTCTGCAAAACATTTTTGATGAAAAGCATTTCATATCAACCTTATACAGTGAACTCTTGATATAACGAATTCTAGGATCTGGATATCAACTTCGTTATAAGCTTATAACGAATTTTTTAAAGAATTTAATTGGCTAGTTCACTATAGTAAAGGTAATTTTAATATATTTGATTTAAAAATTCGCTATATCAAGGGTTCGCTATATCAAGGTTTGACTGTATCTTCTTCTTTATCAAAACATTTAAATTTTTGATTATAATAATTTTGATATATTAGTTTTTATAGTTTTATCTTTACTTAATTAAGTAATATTTGGATCGTTTCTATCAATCTTTTAACTTTACTTGGATTATTATTAATATATTTTAATTAAAAATATAATTTTAAACCGCCTTTCTTATTTTGGTAATTATTATGACGATCAATTTCGCACCAATCAAAATTAAGTATTATAGAACCTATATTCACAAAAAAAAAATTACTTCAAATTCCGCTGGACAAGCCAAGAGTAGCAGCTGAACTTCATAAAAGAATCACATAAGGTATTAAATTACGAAATAACACATTGTCTAATTTAATTTTCAAATCTTCTTTTTTAACCTACGAAGACAATTGTAATTGGAACACCGGTATAATAACTTTTATATAATCCTTCATTTAGCGGTTTATCACTGGTTTACTTTCGCCTTCACGAAAGCGTTAAGCCTAGAAAACGCCAAAGTTCTTGTCATCATAGTGACTTCTTATTATTGAGTTAGGTTTATTGCGATGAAATAGAGATGATCCAAACAGTCTCGGTTAGGGAAACCTATCAATAGCATTATATTTGAGGCATCCCTGAGACCTATGACCTTCATTTGTTAAGCAGAGTATATAATGTCATTAATGACATTCACGTTGAAGTAAGTATAAATATATCCATAAAAAATGTCTAACAAATTTATTTCTCAAGATCAATATTATTAATGAAAAGTTGCAATTTCTATAGCAATATAAGGCGGAACTGTCAGCATAAAGCGCGTCCACATCGTTGTGGATTGGGAAATATTTGGTCTTCTGGAGTTGAGGGTGCAGGAGTTCATTTAATTTAGATCCTTTGCATTGCAACATTTACTGATTTTACTATAAATCGGTTAACTTACAATCCAGGCATCGTGTTTGTTGAAAATGAAGGATCATACAGCGTTGCTTTATCAAGAGAGTATGTGTTTTATCTATTACCGACTTTTCTCGTACAATCTTGTAAAACTTTAAACAATTAAAAATATTTATTTTATACTTAGTATTCTGATATAGTGAAATTTTTTTTTTATTAAGTAATTTTCTAGTTCTACAACTCTTATAGTAAAAAATCCATCCCATTTAAATATTCTCCTCATTGACCTAGGACAGTTAGATAACCGACCAATCCTCACCGAGACAATAGTTCCAGAGTTTTAATTGTGCTTCTAGTTCTCCGATAAAATTTTGGTTAGAATATTTTTTTTACAAAATATTCGAAATATTCAACCAATGGATAATAATAAAATGAAGGAAAAAAAAATTAAAGGCTTTGACGATACCGTCGAAAGTCGAAACTATATATTAAAAAGTTAAAAAAAATATATATATCACTAAAAATTTCAATCAAAATACACGAAGATTTGAATTTTTTCGATTTATTGTAATAATAATATGGAAGCGTTTCCCATTACGGATCATATTATTTACTATGCCTCATGACTTGATTTTACTGGAAACGTTCCCATATAGTTCATAATTTAATTTTCATTAACGAAAAATCTTAAAAATAATTCATTTAATTTTCTTTAACGTTAATAAAATACAATAAAAAAAGGAAAACTATTCCGAATAACGCGTCATTTAATTTAAAGGAGTGTTGTTAATAAGGAATTATTTGAAACAGGGAGTTAAATATTTTCGAAATCGACATTTGCTGAATTGGCCGAATCTTCAACAGCAGGCCGGGCCGGATATTCCTCTTGGCCATCAGTGTCCGGATATTCCTCTTGGCCAACAGTGTCCGGCGCTGAATCCAGGATAATCAATCTTCTTGACTCCCCTCCCGGATAAACTCTTTCTTTATGGAGAATTTTACTCCACTTGCTGGATATTCTTGGAAGTTTATCGGATGACAAAAGTCAATAATACTTATAATTATATTTTTATATTTGACCTTGTGTGAAGGTTTATTATTGAGTTTATGCGTCATTATATTTGAACAACGCGCAATTTAAAATTTTTGTGAAATTGAAAGGGTTTAAAGTGTTATTTTTATTATTTTTTTACGATGAAATTTATTTTGTTATAAACGATGAAAGGGTTTTCAAAGGTTCTTTTATAATGAAAATTTTCTATTATTTGTCATAAAAATAATTAATCTGGTTAATTATATGTAACATTGATTTTTTTATTTATTCGATAAAAAAAAACTGGTTTAAATAGTACAATAAAATTTTTGTTGCTTTTTTTATCAAAAAATGAAAATAAAAATCCGTAAAGTTTTCTAATAATAATGAATTGATTCACAAAAGATATGCCGAAAGTAGGTATTCAATTGAAAAAAAAATGAGGGTTCGTTTGATCAAAATAGATTCTTTTTAAGTTCAATGACAAGGTTCTTCATATGGAAGTTGAATAGATATTTTATGATATAGCGACCACCTTTTTAGAATATAAAATTTGTTACAACAGATAAACAAATTGTTGGCTGATTTTATGTTTATTATTTCCCTATTAAGAAATTTTTATGTTATTTAGAATTTAGAACCAAACTGCAATTATTATCGGATAAAAAATTTTCTAAACTTCGGTAAATAATTCGATATTATTTGCAGAGCGAAGAATGTCACACGCATTTTCAAGATTTTTCATGCATCCTTTTGTATTGTTTAATGGTAATATTTAGATGCGGTACACCAAGTAGAAACTGACCGTACGCAACACCTTTTACTATTCCTAAACCTAAATATGATTGGTTCAAAGTGATTATTGTACCTTCGTTCTTATTATAAAAAATAATTTAAAATATTAAAGAATGTTTAAATAATAAATCAATAAAATTTTTTTTTTTAATATAACAATGGTAAATTATAAAGTGAAATTTATTTGAATTTATGTCCAAAACAATGTCAAAATTAATAATTACATTCTATTAAATGCTATTTTATCAACACTATGAAATTAATTACATGGATAGTAATCATTTGACAAAAAGATAAATTTGTGCTTGTCTCTCATTTGAAAGACACGGATTTGTTTGTATCAATCAGAAAATGTCATCTTTTGATGGAATGTTTTCATGGAAAACAGCCGCCGTATGAAACACCAAAATTATTCATGTTCCAAGTATATACTGCATAAGGTTAAGGATCAAATGATATCTTTTTTTATGCATTGAAAGTTTGACATCAAATGTCGTATAATCAAATTTAGTTTAGTAGTGTAGACCACATATAAACAAAATTATACTACGAACATGCGAACATGCGGTATATTAATAGAAGAGCTTGACCATTGAGAAGCATGTTGTATTCAAATTATAATTTTCGGAGCGAAAATTTTCTATATACGTACTCACAATATTTTAATGTTACATTTTTTACAAATTCACTTTATATAAATAAATTGTCGTATATATAATAGAATTTATTAACGGTTTAGTATTTTATTTATTCATTGGATGTGCGAAGATAAACAAATTTAATTTGTTTTACAACAAATTTATATTAGGTGATATCAATGAATCCTTAAAATTTTTATATTCTATTTGTTTGAAGACGCGAATGATAAGAATGATAAACAATAATTAAAATGCATCATCAGTAAACTTAAAAAAAAATGTCGTGTGAAATCTAAATATTGGGCAAATATAATTTCTGTATAAGGAATAGTATTATGAGCCCTTAAAAAAGAACAAATTTATTTCACAGAAGGCTCGAACAATCATAATTGTAATATTATACTCAATGAACCTTAAAAAAAAAAAATGTCAAAATAAAATTAATGACCCCTTAAAAAGTTAAGAATATTCATTATCTTCTCGTGAAAAGTCGCAACAATAAATAAATGTTGAACAAATAATAAATCATAAATTCCATAAAACATTGAATAAAATTAAACAACGAATATTTTAATGATCTTAATGAGCTTATCACGTGAAAAATTAAAGATTCTTCCAAACAAGAATTATATTGAGACAATCAATGGAATTTATTATTTGAAAAACTCCTTAAATAAATCTTTTGTTTCAAATACCTTTCACTCTAAACAAATTATGATAAATTAAGATTACATAAAAGGCTTGATTTATCAGCCTCAAAAAAAAATTTATATCCTTCGTTTTCATTTCATACAGGATTGAATGTTGATATGGTTAATAAAGTTATTTGACAATTCAACATGTTTAATTTATTTAACATATGTAATTTATTTAATATAGTTAATTTGTCATTATATGTATTTCAAAATATATAAATACAGTAACTTAGAATTTATAGCAAAGAAAAGAATTCAATAGGCTATGTGGAATTAACAATTCTCAAAACTCCTAACTAGCTATATGATCAAATCTTTATGAATCTATTTTATTTTATCTTTTATTTCTTATTTCTTTTCTTTCTTATACTTTTATCAATAACACTTTCTATTTTATCTTTTACATTTTTAAGAGTCTGTATGATTTATCAACCTTTGTGAATTATAAATCCTAATAAATCTTTGTGAATCTTTGTGATAATTTATAACCCTTTGTGTTTTGTGAATCCTTGTGATAAATTATAAATCTTAGTAGAATACAGCCTTAATAAGCCTTAGTGATACATCAATCACCTTTGTGAATCTTCATAAAAACTATATAAATCTTAGTAAAACTTAGTGAAATTACTATATAAACTAAAAGAATTACTATTTAAACATTTTGTCTAATTGTAGCAATCTACTAAAATTATACATTAATACTGCAAAATAAAAAAATAATCCACTATAATAAAAATCTATCAAAAAATTTCATAAATTAAAGAAACTGTTTTTCCTTTACTATACTATTATTCTATTATATTCCAAGATGTATTTTATTATTTTATTATTATTATTATTTGGTTTTTTTTATTTTTATTAAAAAAGTGTTAAAATCAGTTTGTAAAAATAAAACTTTTCTAATCTCTAATTATTATAATATAATAAATTCAAGTAATTTCATTATGCAATTTTAAGTTTTTTTAAATAAACTCAAAACTTTATAATGAAAAAATCGCTATTATTGATGATTTTAAAACATATAACCAATTAAATTTTAATATAAATTTAAATTAATAGACCTAATATACAACATAAAAATCAGATCTCAATTAATAATAAAATCAAAATAATCTAATTTTTTTGTTAACTATTATTTGATAATTTTTGCAGATTTGTCATTAAATTTTTTTTTGCTTTAAAGATTATGTAAGTAAATTAGAAAATAATTTATAGTAAACTAGGAAAACAGCTTGACGTTGTTAAGTCTGGAGCTAGGGTCTTAACCAATAAAGAATGATAAATTATGTATTACGTGATTATTTTAAATTTTTAAATTGATCAAAAAATAAATCAATACACATCGCAAAAATACTTATGGAAACATTTGAACTCTGAAGTAAGATACTGATCATTATCTTTATTACACTTCAGCTTTAACAATATAATTTATTTTGAATTTAGCAGTATAGTAATTTATTTGTTTTGTATATTTGAGTTTAATATAAAATGTAAATAAATAACGTGTTATTTTTACTAATTTAGAATTTGTACTGATTGACTCAATTATTAAGTAAGGAGAATGCAGATATTTGAGTCAAATAGCGCATAGAATTATATAGTCCTTCATTACGTTCTAGACTAAATAAGTAAGTGAAAATCCTTACAATTTAAGAAATACTTTTAAAATAATTTGATTTTTTAATTAAATAATTATTATCATTCTTTTAGTATAATTTTTTATATCTTAAATATCTTAAAATGATTTCTATCATTTTATAAAAATATTATTCAATCAAATAATTTTTGTATAATAATCATAAAGATGATAGCTGATTTTGACTAATTTTTAAATTTAAGCTGATTATCTAAAAAAATAATAAATGTTAATGTTTTAACTTTATTTAAGTAATAGAAGTTGATATACAGTGAATTCTTAATATAATGAATTCTAGAATCTGGATATCAACTTCATTATAAGCTTATAACGAATTTTTTAAAGAATTTAATTAGCTAGTTCACTATAGTAAGGTAATTTTAATATATTTGATTTAAAAATTCGCTATATCAAGGGTTCGTTATATTAAGGTTTGACTGTAATATACTTTTTTTATATAGAATATATAAAAAAATCTAACTCTGCTAATCACAAATTTTATGATACAAATAATTATTTATTGCTAAATAATATAAATTTATTTAATAATTTGTAAATATAGTTTTCATTAAAATACTTATAATACTAATTAGTGATATCTAACAAAATTACCTTTCTTAATATGATAAAATTAATAAAACTGAAATGATAAAACTAGTTTTTTATTAATGATGAAACTATTTTACTTAATTGCTAAAATTATATTTAACTTAATTTGAATTACTTGAATTAAAATTATTAAAAAATATAATAATTTTATATTTATTTATATAAAAATATTAAAGAAACAAATCCTTTTGATGAAATTATAATTTTTAAAAAAGAGTTTAGGCAAGTATCACTAACTCTGATAAAAAGAATGCAATAATAATTTTACATCTATTTTTATGTCATAATATGTATATTTTTTCTAATTTAGACTATAGTTTATATGATATAATAGAATTCTAATTTAAAGTTAAGTCTAAAAATAAATTTTGTTTATTTTTTTTTATTTTTATTTTATTTATGAGATATAATAATGATTGTATTATATTATATATACTTATAAAAAGATGTTAGTTTATTATGTAAAACTGGTAATATTATTATAAATTATTTTTTTAAATATTTAAAAAAATTGATTTAAATAAATGCTTCTATATTAATAAAATCATAAATCTCATTTATTTATTAAAGCTAATAAAATTAAATTTTGATTAGAATAAAAAAATTCTAAACTTAGTATATAATATATCATGAGCTTAAAAACTTGAATTATATATTTTTTTCCAAAAAATATTTTTATTTAATTCAAAAAAGTAAAGAATAATTACTTATCTTAAACATATAATTATATAATTATTGCATTCAACTAGAAAAGTTATTTTTCCATTTTTTCTGATAAAATATCATTTTAAATATTTACAAATATTATATATGTATAGTCTTATAATATATAACCAGTTATCTTTATGATTAAAATCTATTCAAGATCCTATATTTAATATCAAAAAAAATGGAATTCATATTTCACTAAATTTAAATTATTATTTATTATTTATACTAAAAATCATTTTTAAGCTAGATCTTTTAATAAAATAATGATCTAAAATACATTTTGTAAAATATTTAGGATAACTTGAAATAATATTTTCTAAGATTAGAACTTTTTTAATTTTAATACAATTATGACTTGAATTTTAATAAAAATATATAGGTTATTTTAAAGAAAAAAGTAAAAAAAAAGGTCAAATATATGATAACAAATAAAAAAAATTCCTGTAATTTATTTTTTATTATAATTTGCTAAGAATAGGATGATCTTGACAATAATGTATTATTTAGATGTATTTATAGTATACTAATATTAGATTAAATATATATTGATGCAGAGAGAAATTACATAAAATATTAATTAATAATTAAAGATATTGCATTAGTATTGATAATTTAATTAAAAAAATTTGTATATTATTAATAAATTTTTATATACTATTTAAAGTTGTATTTGTTATTCTTTTCATGTATTCTATTTGATAAAAATATATTAATTATTTTATTACTTTTTATTTAAAATAGAATGGGATATTAAGAGTAAAAATAATGATAAAAATGATAAAACTATAAAAGAATGAATATAATATGAAAACAATATAATATAATGTATTAACAATGACTTAATTATTATAGTATATAATTTATACAATAAATTTTATATAAATTAAATTAAATAAATTATAAAATTTTATTAAAGTTATTTCTTAATAATAATTTAATTAATATTATCATTTTATAAGTAAATTTATATGTAAAGCTTTTGAAATTTAAATAATATATATTAATAATTGTATAATTGTTACTAATAAAAGTTATTGAATAAAGGTTTGATTTGAATAAAATTTATTGCTAAAAAATCATATTATATTATCAAATTTATATATAAAATTTTATGTTATTGACAATCAGTTTCTTCTAATAAAAAAAATTGATATTGTAATTTATTATAACTTTTGTAAAATTTTATTATATATTATTATGTAGGATTTTCCAATTGACAAATAACTTTGTTTCAATATGGATTTCCAAATATTATTATATTAAAAAAAATTAAATTACTGTATAATAAACAAATTTAAACGTTTTAGGTTCCAAGCATATTGGCTATTATTTTAGGATTTTAATAACACAATTAAAAATTTAAGTTAGATCCAAAAAATGTATATAATGCAAATGTATATAACCAAAACACCATTATGATTTCACATTCTAAAAAGAGAGACACGTTAATATCACAAGTATTTCTTAGTTCAAAAATTAGTCTTGTCGCTTAAATAAAATGTTCCACCAAGACCAAAGAAACTTTCATTAAGAGAACGAATAGTAAAAAAAAATTTATAAATTATTGGTTATAATGAAAGAATTAAATATTGCAACTTGGTGATTTATTTGCAAATATTCCCTTATTTGTTTAATAAATCTGTTTTATTGTGCTTGCCAATCGTAATTACAAAATATGAAAGTTCATTCCTTCTATAGAAACAAAATAAAATTTCTCCAAGATACTATACTATACATCCTGTCGATCATAATCCTGATGGAGAATAATCCCGATAAACCCAAAAACTTGAAACCCAAAAATCAACAGAGTATATTCCGTATGATCGATAAACCTAATAAACAAAAAATCCGAATGGATCCCGACATATATTATATTAGGTTTAAAAATACTATCTCACCGAGTCAGTTATTTAATCATCGGTTCTTATAACTGATTTTTTTTTTCGACACGGGAATTTCTAATTTCTAATTAAAAATATTATTATGTCATTCCGTCTGGCCTATATCTTCCTAAACCGCTAGTATTATGTATCTTATTACTAAATCAATCCTTATTTATATAATGTCTAAACTTAATCTAACTCCTATATGGTTTGATATATGGGAGGTTTGCTAGGAAATGGGGCTCTGAGCATTTTTTATTAAAATTTTAATTTTTATTGCATTTTAATCCAACATTATCAAAAACTAAAATGCAAAGAAAATTAAAATTTTAATAAAAAATGCTCAGAGCCCCATTTTCCTAGCAAACCTCCCATATATCTATATTTGTTCCGCATCTTTCCTCTTGAAATTTACTTTCTAATTTTATGTCTTAGCCAATCCACCAGATATAACTATACCACATAAATAATCTTCTTATTACTTGAAGACGAGCTTTCTGCGTTCTTTTCAGTGACAACAAATAAGAAACAGATCTCTGTATCTGTTATTCCATAATTTTGGTATTGGGTGAAAGATGTTTGAAAACGGTTACAGTCACGTTTGTTTAAGAATCTCGTATCGCAATGCAACTATTAATAGACAGCAATCGATACAATTATTATTAATAGAATTAAACCAATTAATTTCAAGACAAATGAAAAAAAAAATGTTCTACCAGATGATAGATTAATAATTGTCTTCATTTCAGCCATTCAAATAGTCATTCTCCGGAAATGCCAATAACTTCGCTGATTGGAACACATAATTTAAATTACGTTAAATAACCGGAGGGCTTCACTGGCAGTACACCTGTGATACTAATGAAGCTACTTAAGCGGCTGATGACATTTAAATGACAGAGATCAATGACAAGGAATCGGATTCAGCACTGAAAAATAATGAGGTAAAAACTAAGATTATAAAGAAGCTAAACAACCACCGAATATTAATTAATAGATAAATCAGATTTCAAAACTTACTGCCATGCTAATTGGATCATAACATTGTAAACCTTTCCTTATCAGAAAGGGTTAATAATACGTTAGTGAAAATGATGCTACCTAACCCGTATGATAAAAGAACAGAATTGTTAATACGAGAGCAGCATTAATACATTAATGAAGAATAAGGAAAATATAAATATATTTTTTTATATTATCATTTTAAGTCGAATACTTTCACTTGTAAAAACTCGGATCTTACTCGTACCATAAATCGGAAAGCTCAACTTATTTCATCACAATCATCTTATTGATGAATTCCGTGATACTTGATTAATGTAACATCTCATTCAAATAATGCACACATTGAAGTATTTTCTACGATTGATCCTCTTAAATAAATGTTTTCATATCATCAGTCTTTTTAATATCTTTCCAGAATTACATGATGCACGCCTGAATTTCCAACATCATAAGCTTTATGAATTTGACCTAATGAACCATTGAGCTGGTTCATAAGAGATAAATGTTTGTACAATGTGATCTCCTTTGAAAGTTTAGCATCATCATTATGCAAAAGCCATTTTAATGAATTCAGGAACCGTGATGGAAGTATTCTGAACAATACGTGACACTAGAACCACTTCCCGAGCATGCTTATGAAGTTTTGCCAATATAACTATTCCAGTGCAAATTTTACGGTTTCTATATGTCCGGTGTTCGAATTAGCAAATGAATATATGATCTCAGCAAACATTTCATTATATGACCATTCAATGCGATAGAGCATTAATTGATTCCGGCTACAAGTTGGGCTCAATTAAGTTACACGAGAGTTGTTCAAATACGGATAAAAATAATTTGGATAGGTTACACCGATATTATAAACAACTTTCTAAATATTCTCTTTTACCTACGTATAAATTTCACGTCTTCAAGTCCTCATTTATTACTCTTTTTGAACTTCAAATCTTTCTTAACTTCGTGCTGAAAAAAGGTTTAACTGTTTAAGTAAATAAATATATCTAAAGCTGATGGAAAATGGTTATAAAAAAGATTCTGCTTTGATGGTCATTAAGTAAGTTTTCATTTAATTTTATACCGAGTGTTTAATACCAAACGGTATATAATTAGTCTAGAAGAGTACTTGTTTTTTTGTTGTATAATTCTGTGTCCATTTATCATTTTTTGAAGTGAAATTACTTTTTTACTTATCGTTATGATATATTCGTATTCAGAAAATTTTTAGATTTTATATCTAACCAAATTTATTTATTTAAAAAAAATAGGTTATCATCTCAAAGATATAACCTAAAGCTGGTAATCAGCAAATCATCGTTCAAAGCCTTTGGGAATCATTCAACAAGGACTAATGAAACTGAATGCTTTCATAACTTATCGGATACTGCTGGTCAACGGTCAACTGCTGGACTAGAAAAATATTCGACCAACAGTTAAGCATGAGGAGTACTTTTCGGTTAGGGGGGCACCTTCCAAATCTTATGAATTACGTAAAATGAGTTGAGTTTCGTAAAAAAGATCTTTCGCCTCTTCAACTTATAATATTGAAAAACTATAATTTACTTTATTGAGTTTAGAGAAATCTATTGTAAATTTAACTAAAAATATTTAAATAAACTTGAAATTATTAAAAATTAATTTAAGCATTATGAGCTTCTATAAAATTCTTGCTTTCCACTTCTCCTTTTGCACTGAACGATCTAAATCCTTATGAAAATTTCTCAAACACAATGATGTCCTATATTCAAAACATTTCTACCAAAACAATGTTCCGCCTCCGATATAAACAAGAACACGACCACTTGATATCTCCCATAAAAGTATACCTGATTTTATCTTCAGCACCCAATTTAATCTAGATATATCCAAGATTATTTTGTGCTTCTATCTTGTCGAAACATCAACATCCGGGATATGCATTTATGAAGTACAAACTCTTGGCCTTGGATAGAATAACATGTTACCCCGAGTCATCATTGATCCCATGGATCACGTAAAGCCAATGCGGCTATGACAAGTCCCAGATATTCTTCATTCCATCAGTATCCGGATATTCTTCTTGACAGCATTATTCGGGTAGATTCACGGAGAATATTAATCTATCTTTTTGCTCCATTCGCGGATAAATCATGTAACCCAAATGACAAAGTCACTTTTTACATTTTTACTTTTAATAAAATGATTGATATATTGCATGCTTTGATTATTTAATTGAAAAAAAAACTCTGTTACATAAAAGAGCACTGTTTAATCTATAACTTATTTGCAAATTTCGAAACATTGTGAATTTGAAAGGTAATTAACTGAAGTTTATCTTTTGTTATATATAAATGATGAAAGGGGTTTTCAGAGGTTGTTTTATAATGAAAAAATTTTTTTTTATTCAGGACACAATTTCATGTGTAAAACTAAAATCTAAATTTATAAAACCATGATCTTCACCACAAAAAATATTCCTTTCTCACGTAAACCCTATCCCAATATTTGAAAAGGCGAAACTTAAAAATATTGAAACTAGTCAAAAAACTATAATTTACTTTATTGAGTTTAGGTAAGCGTTGCAAGTAAAATCACATGATGGATCATATGATTTACTATATCTCGAAACTTGATCCCATTTCAAAAAGATTTTATGAAAATAATATAATCATAAACTTTAAACAAACAAAAATGTATTTAAGCATTTTCCACCACTTTCAAAACAAGTGAGCTTCCATAAATTCTTGCTTTCCCCTTCTCCTCTCTTCCAAAAGAGTGAATTTTCCCGCCTCGATATAAAAGGAGACGACCACTTGATATCTCCCATACCGATGTTGTAAACTCATCGAGCACACAAACTTTTTGGATCAATATAAGGAGTTTAAAACTATGATTATTTTGCGCTTCTATATTTTCTAAATATCAAGATTATTTTGCGCTTCTATAAGGTCAAAATAATCTGACTACCAAGATTATTTTGCGCTTCTATAAGGTCAAAATAATCTGACTACCAAGATTATTTTGCGCTTCTAAAATAATCAAACTATCAAGATTATTTTGCGCTTCTATAAGGTCAAAATAATCAACCATACATTCCCATCCTGAATGCTATAAAAGCGGGTTCATATTGCCTTTATTCCATTATGAACCCTTTCCATTGTTTGATTCCAACGAATTTGGGGCTTTTGATAGGTTACTGCAGTCATGTTCTTGATGCATCCAAAAACCATATTCTTATGACATAGGTTTATAAATCTTTGAGATGATAACCTATTTTTTTTAAAAAAAAAATAAAAATAAAATTTGGTTAGATATAAAATCCAAGTGAAAAAGGTGAAAGTTATTTTGTATTGTTACGAGTATATCATAAGAAGAATAGTAATTTCACTTCAAAAGCGGGAAATGAACACGGAGTAATTATACAAGCAAGTCACCATTCAAGAGACAAATACTCTTCTAGACTCATAATATATCGTTTGGTATTAAGCATTAAGTATAAAATTAATTGAAAACTTACTTTAGGACTAACAAAGCAGACATTTTTTTAAAGTCATATTCCATCATCTTAGAGCTACGATATATGTTTATTCACTTAAATAGTTTGCAACTTGCAACACGAAGTTAAGAAAAATTGAAAGAAGTTCAAAAAGAGTAAAAAAATGAGGTCTTGAAGACTTGAAATTGATACGTAAGGTAAAAGAGAATATTTAGGAAAAAAAAAAAAAAAAAATTTTTTTGTAACCAAAATATAGAAAAAAAAATTTTTTTTAAGCCCCTAATTTTTTTTTTAGGATGATCAGGGACGGATTATACTGGCCAAACTTAATGTCAACTAGCATTACGATCTTGCAAATCCTAAATCAGGCCAAAATCATTGTCCCTGCCCATGATCAATAATCATGGGCGTCGTATGACTAAATCATTCTTTGCTGGTCACGTATAATTAAAAGGTAATAACCTTCAAGAAAGAAGACCTAAAAGGTATAATAAAAAAAAATTTTTTTTTCTAACGTTCGTGAGAGGAATTTTCTTTATTCATTTTTATTTAATAGAGCCGATGAAAAAAAAATTAGAATTTTATTCTTTTTAAGGCTTGGAGCGAAAAAAATGAACATAACCACCTAAAGTTGGTGTCTTTTTTTAATATCCTTGTGTTACATGATTTATCTTCTTCATATCATTCAAGTTTAGAGGAATTGGAAATGTTGCAAAGTTACATTCAATTTGAATTTATGTTCCGCTCATAGAATGCAAATTATATATTTTTTTTCCAAGTTCAGTACCAATCCACTCATATGTTCCTACCACTTGTATCTATCTCTAATAAAAATGACGTGTGAAATATTTATTAAAAATAATATATGATAAAGATGAAAAAAAGATAATATAACTTAGAACTAATATAACATTACTATCAAATTCAACTTCTGAAGAATCTCTTAGAATTGTTGGCGACCGCAATATCTACGGTATTTTTCGTACCTTCCTCCTATTTATTAAAATAAATTAATAGAATATTAAAAAATTCAAAGGCAGATTAACTACATAAAAGTTTACGTACAAGGATCTTTCTGGCACTTTATTTGTTCCATATATCTTTATAATTTTGCGTTCATACACGAATTGGTAATTCGGTAATTCGGATGGACAAATCGTTAACTTGTGATAATCTTGCTGCCATTGATTTTGTATCTGTCATTGCTTATATGTTTTAACCCTAGAAGTTATGAGAAAATAATTTAATATTTAGAGAAATCAAAAGTCTGCTAAAAGATTCTGTTAAATGATGATTATTAATAATGTTACCTGGACCCACGATACCAGGGATGTACTTCATATTTAATTATTCGTTTTAAATTGTTAACAATATCGCGAGAAATGTGATTAAACTCCAACTTAATAATTATAAGATAAATAAATACGATAATACCAGTTATTTATTTTATTAACTCACCGGTTCCGATTTATTATCAAGGATCATTGGCAGAATTACCAACCAATTGACACATGATAGTAATGAGTCATCATAAGGATGCGAATATTTTTCGACTCAATTCAGGTTGTACCAAATTGACCTTCGCCATGAAGATATTGATTTTATTTGAACAGACAAAATCGTGAGCCATTGCGATGATTGTAGGTAGCATCACCATGATGATATACGCTTGTTCTAAAACAGTCTCGGCTAACGAAGAAACTTAAATTTCGTACTTGAAATTTCCTTAAAACAAGTGTACCAAAACTTTCCTCTGGCCAGGTTTAATCCGTCGAGATTGAACGTCAATGTCGGCTCGACCGAAAAAGATCACTTTTATTTATAAAATTCGTTATCCAAAAGGTTTTTTATGGAACTTTAAATTTTTTAAAATATTGCTTAGCTTCTTTGGTATTAGAAGAGCCAAGACCAGTATTTATTATCAATTTTTGTAAAATATCTTTACCTTGTAATATTTGATCTTCCAATTTTTAGCACCATGGGTCATCTCCTTCTAATTTTCATATTTAGGCATGGTAAAGAATGACACTTCCTTTATCACCCTTGTATACTAATAAAAGTTGTTAAATGATTATTGGATCTCAATGTTATGTATTAGCGTGATTGAATGGTTTCATACCTTTACAATAGGAATGATAAATTCCCATAAGAAACCCGGAATTTTTAGCGAGGGGAAAGAAATGATCCAAGAATAATTCTTTCATATGGCTTCCATCGTGTAACTTGATCATCAGATGACATATCGTGATTTACTTGTTGATGTATATTCTTTTCCTTGCTTCCGTCCAAGGATGTGCTTAATTTGTTGAATCTCTGAGTTATTCATGATCTGAGAGTGGGTACTTTCAAGAATATTTAAAAGTTTTCACCGAAGTGGGATAATTCCATAATTATCACGTTCAACTCGGAAAGTCCAGCGACTGCCAAAGATTTTGCAGAGACTCCTTCGGTAAGGAATAAAGTACAGTCCTTAGCATGTATACCACCACCTGAGTTGTTGGTCAATTTCGAAATACCAGTGATTCTATTAAAAATATATCAGAATCTAATTAGCAAAAAAAATTTTTATCAATTCCCCTACCACCGACAATTTATTTACTTCTTGCTCTTTGCCTTCTTTAATTCTTTCTTTGGTTTATTATTAACTTCATCCAGAATGTGATCAACAATACTGGTGTCAATATAATACGATCAATGTTCTATCTTCTAAAGAATTATGAAACTCAGTCAAAATGCCTTGTGATAATGTAAATTAAAAGTAAAAGGAATAACCCGGTGTATATGCTTACCTATTCATCTTGGATATTTATTTGGGTTTAGGAGACTGACTGTTGGTACCAACGAATATTTCTTAACAGCTTCTGTTACATGAATTAAATCTGATATAAGAAAATCATTTTATTCGTAATACTTGATTCAATAATGCCTTCATATATGGCAATTTCTAATGCTTGAATTCAAACATTCGTTACTATAACATAATGCTGCTTGAGACATTAGTCCAACGGAATAGCATCGAGTTTGAATTATATTTAAATTCATTCCCCTAGTCACATTCAGGATATCGGAATTTTCAAAATTCGAGATAATTTCAATGATGCCTGGTTATTCTCAATGTGGATGACTTTCACAACATTCATGAGTACTGTCGTAGTGATACAACGACTACACATGAAGTCTTTCATTTTATTACAAGCCTTCTAAAAGCCTTGCTTCTATCCCATTTTACATTCCTAGGATTAATCGAAAATTGGGTACTTTAACTCTTCTGTTCCTTCTAAATATATGGAAGAAATCCACATACCTTTTATGCTTCTTTCGATCCAAATTCGACTCTCTCCGAAACGCTTGAATAATAATAATCTATTACATAGTTTATACTTATGCCGGTGGCTTAGAAATTTGTTAACGTTATACGTCTTATTATAAATATTATATATATTGCTAATTCTGCATATTCATTTCTAGGAATCTAGTTTAAAATTTGGGAAATTCATAACTGGAATTTTAAAATAACGCGGAAATTTATCTTAAAATTTGAAATTCACTCTCAAGGCGGTATTGTGTAACTCAAATTATACACGAAGTAACACGAACATCCATATAACTTTTTTTCGCGTCTTTTTCTCTTTTTATAAATTCGACAAGATTCAACATGAGAATATTTTAATCGAACTATATTTACACGTGTATAAATTAGTCAGCCAAGACTCGGTTCTTTGAACAGTTCAATAAAAGTTGTTATCTCACCGAATAACAAGTAAAAAGAACAATATATAAGTCTTTATAAATAGCTTAGTAATTATCATATTAATTAATTGACTTTTTCACACTTGTATAAAAGCATAGGACGAACAGACGGTTCACATCTATCAACGAAAATTTGTATCCTCATGTGCAGACTCCTAAATCACCACCTCTATTTAGCTTCCTTTAATCTCAAAGTTTTCTCGAGCACTACCTTCCCAGATTGAGCGCCAAAAATTTATGATGCTCCAACAGACAATTACAACAAAGTCAACATGCTTATCCTGAAGAATTTATAAACGAAAGGGGCATAGAAGATTTTGCTTATCAAATTTCAGATGCTTATTCCATTAAGGATTTGGATCATATTGTAAATTTTTTGGTAATTTAGTTAACTATATTCAAGCTTTTGTACTATTATAATTGGGCTACAGTTCGATCCTATTCAGAGATATAATGGTGAAGTAGGTTAGGAAAATGATGATTCCTCTTCTTGGAGATGAGATACTTTCAACAAAAGTTGATGAAAAGGCAATGATTGAACAAAAGTTGAAACACCGTCAAAGAACATTACCAATAAATTTATTCAAATGGGAAGAATTGTATCGTTTAAAACCCTCCTACGAGAAATTCAAGCTGAAGAGGAACAACGCAAACAAAAGCAAGGAAACGTGAAATTAGCTTCCATTACTCAACAAACTTGTTGATTCTTTATTTGAAATCATACGGTTGAATGAGTAGTAACCGTAGACGCAGCTTTCGTTAGCGGCTTTACGAGCTTCCATTTCTTGAATTTCATGTAGTAAAAGAGATTTGAGTATCATCTATGCCAACGGTGTTGATGAATGAGTGACGAGACTATAATTTCCCCATGATAATCCATTGTTCTTAGTTTTATTGGACCCTCAAATTCTTCTTGAGGAATCATTGGTCCAAATTTAGCTCGTCTTCTCCTTTCTACTTCTCTTGTTGTTAGTA
>CAMKVN010001046.1:0-21246 GCA_946474995.1 Funneliformis geosporum | reverse complement strand
TTAATTTGTTAAACAATGTAATTGCAAAAAATATTTATAATTTAAAATTTAACTTTTTGATTATAATAAATTACAAAATAATTATACTAACAACTTTATTAGAATATAAAAAAAAGTATATTAAATAAAATTAAAGATATTTTTAAAAAAAAAGATCAAAAAAAAATTTTTTTTTTAAATTTTTATTTCATTTAATTTGATTGGTTGACCTAAATTTTATATAGTTGGATTATAAGCTTGACCCAGCCTGATGTTGATCTAAAAATTTTCTACCTGATCTGGATTTTTCAGGTCAGATCGGGTCAGATCACAGGTTAATCTAATCTGATTCAAAGCTCTAGTTATCACAAAAGATATCACAATTTAATTTGTTTATGTTTGGGATTTGATTCTATTATATTAAAAAAATAATAAATTATATATTATTTTTTAAAAATGATAAAATATTATTTTAAAAAAATTATTTTAAAATAATAATAAAATAATTATTTTAATAAAAGAATTAGAATAATAAATATAAAAATTTTTTAAAACCTATTATTAATGTTTTATTTTTATGAACTATAACTATTAGATAAAGTGTTAAGAGTTGATTTTTCTTAATTAAATTATAGGCCTTAGAAAAGATGTATATATGCTCAAAGTCTGAGGATAGTTCTTCTAGCTCTGTAAGTTCTTCTTCTGAATCAGAGTCTGAGGTTGAGGCTGAAACTGATGTTAAAATTAATGTTAACATATCTTAGGAAAAAAAAGTAAAGAAAAAATATAGCACTAGTCTTACGTTTCTTAGCCTAATCAATACTTTTTTTATATGTTCTACATGCTCATTCCATATCTTTGAGTAAATAGTTATATCATCAATATAGTCTAAGGTAAACTTTCACAATATATCTCCTAATACGTTATTCATAAGTCTCTAGAATGTAGCTAGTCATTCGTCAATAGAAGGTGACTGGAGAAGATTGTCATAGCAGCTACTGTTGACATAATCTTTCAGAAAGTATTGATTGATTCATTGGGAAGATATATATTAGAACAGAATGTCAGGTAAAGCAAAATTTTGAAAATGATATTGAGTAGCATTTTTGATCTCATTAGGGTCAACAATGCCTAATTCGTAATTACTATTTGATAATTAATAATTGATAATTGATAACACGTAACTTTATCTTTTAATCCAAATGCTAAAAGCTAAACCATTTTATGTTCACTATGTTCAACTACTTGTGTATCAAAAAAAACTATTCAGGTACATATGCATACTTCACATTATAATCTTTAATGTTTACAAACTTTATTTAATATTGATTTTTAAGCAAATATTTATGTAAATATTTAATAAATATCAACAATATTTACCAAATAATTATAATTTAAAAATACAGTTAATCCCTTTTATAATCATATCCCTTGAGACTATGAAATAATGTGATTATATAAAGGTATGCTTATACTAAGGAATTTATTATTATAATTACTTAATGTAAAAATATTATTGGTATGATTATATATAAAATTTTATATTAATTAATTTTATAATAAATTATGTAATATTTTAAAATTTTGTTAAAAATTTCAAAGAAAATAAGTATAAATTTAGTTATCTATTAGTATAAATTAAATATAAAACCAAAATTAATCAATATTGCAAAATGGTCAAAATCAACATTATTATATTACATAATTATTATATAAAAATCTAAATAAAGAGTACAATCTTGGTCAATACCGCTTCGTTTCTCATAAAAACTACCATTTGAATTCTCAAAATTAGGCGAATCTAATAAGCTATTACACATTCAATTATAATCAGCTGATTATGAAATATTCACAATTGAATGTTAAAATCGTTAAAATCAGGTTCCTTTAAATAGAATTTATTAAATTATAATTTTGTTTGATAATTCAATCATGATTATCTCATAATTGAATATTCCAAAATCAATGTTTATTGGCTTATATTCATCTAGTTTCAAGAATTCAAATGGTAATTATTTCATAAGAAATAGAGCAGTATTGACAGAGATTATACTCTTTTTATTTTTAAATATTTTAGATACTATTTATATTATTTATATAATAAAATTAATATAGATATGATTTACTGTAATTATATAAAGGGATATAATTTGATATGATTATATAGAAGGCAATTTTCTTATATTCATTATAAGATGAAACTATAAATTGATGTGATTATATTTTATATATTATTGTGATTATAAAAGGTATATTTTCTTATTTAAAAATTTGGGCAGAATTATAATGTAACTAAAAAAGAGGTGTGATTATATAGGAAATGACTATATAAAGGGTTGACTGTATGTTTATTTACAAAATAAACTATTATTTAAAGAATTAATATAATAAATCATTTTAATAAAATAATAATTATTGTTTTAATTAATAATAACAATTATTATAATATTAAGGAATAGGTAGGTAATTTATAATAAAAACTTATAATTAGTTATTTTTTTATTTGGATAATTTATACAAAAGTATTTTTATAATAATCAATAAATTTGACTAATAAAATAATTGACTCAAATGATAAGTAAATGAATAGACTAATTTTTATATTATATAATTTAAACTATAATATTTTTTTTTATGTTTCTAACTAATTATTAGAATCAATTTGAATTTTTAACTTAAACTAGTTTATAACTTAATATTAAATGAATTAATGATTTTTATAACTTATTTTGACTATTTGTTTATAAATTAGCTTTATTTATTTATAAATAATTTTTTTTAAAAAATATTGAATTTTAAAATAATAAAAAAAAAAAATTAATTTATATTATAACCAAAATAATTTACAGGCAAAGATGATTGATATATAGATCTCTAGCTGATTTATCAACTGCATAATATGATGATAATCTATAAAATTGAATTTATCAAAATTAAGTTAAAAAATAAAAATTAAAATAATAACTTAGTACATGATGAAACGTGTGATCAAATTAAAAATTAGAAATTTTAAAAGAGAATTTTAAGAAAAAACAATAAAATAATAGAATTTTTATAAAGTCAAAATGAAGAAATTATTACATAATTTTATATTATAGATTAACAATTAAATATAAAAAATTTTATTATAAATAGTTAAAGATTTCATTTGTATATTTTTAATCTTTTATTAATATATAAAAAATATAATAAAATAACTTGTTAAAATTAATTTTTGTTTTTGTAACTATCTAGGTATATTATAAAATTACTTTTCCTTGTAAACATATTTATTAATTATATTTGTAATACTTTTATTATTTGTTTTAGTAATATTCTTACTAATAGTCTTTGTAATATACTTACTAATTAAGTAATTTTATAATACATTTGTTATTATTTTCATGATATCTTATTAATACTCCAAAATTAATAAGGTTAGTAAAATCCTTATACTTCTTTAACTTAAAAACCTAGTTGTGAGAATAAAACACCAAGTATAGTAGATTTCTTTAATTAATTAAAGTCTCTTTCAAATGAAGATTCTAGGCTGTGAATCTTGTTGTTACTTGATCAATTAAGTGTTTCAGTCTACCTATTTACTAGTAAAATAATTAAAGATGAGCACCATAATTAAGAAGTTGCAACTTGGTTGCAACTCCTTGTAAATTTATTTTAATATAAAAATTCATAAAATGTTGCAACTCAAAGTGTTGCAACTTAAGTTGTAATTAGTTAAAAATTTTAAAATAATTATGGGAACCATCTTTAAAGATAATATTATATATTAATGAAAAAGTTATAAATTATTATATTTATATAATAGATTTAATTATAAAAAGAATTATAAAATATTTCTAAATACTAATTTATTGTTATATCAAACTTTTCAAAAATAAATATTTAGATTTAATTAAAAATTTAATAAATAATAAATTTTGAATTACTAATTATTGAAAAATATAATAAAAAGATAATATACAAGAAAATTCTAATTATATAATTTTGTTAAAAGTTATTTTTTATTTTAAAAGACCAATTAATCAAATAAAAACAAAATTTAATACATAATAATAATATAAAAAAAGATTACCTTAAATTATAACATCTATAAATAAAGTTAAATTAGAAAAAAAAATTTGAATTAATAATCATTTTATGTATTTTTTTTTTTATTATCAATTTCGAAATATGATCATATGACTAATTAATCAAATACTTTATTAAATAAAAAAATGTTAAAAAAAGTCTCAATTACTTTAAATTATTATATATTGAAAAAAAAAAAGGTATATAAAGAGAAAAAAAAGAGTTTTTTATAAAAGTTTTTATCATAATATTAATGATTAGATCATCCACCTCCGTTAACGTATAAATATTAGCAAAAATAGTAACAGGTTTTTATTCATATATCTTAAATTAGACTAAACAAGCAATATAGATATAAAAATAAAAATGGGTAAGATGAATTAAAAATAATTGTGTATAAAAATTAAAATGTAAACATTAATATAAAGTAATATTAACAAATTTAATCCTATTAAATTAAATCTAATTTTTGAATAATATTTTACGAACATTATTTATTCTTATAACAATGACACCTAAGAATACATAATATTAATATAAAATAAGCAATTTATGGCAATTCTAACACATTTAACGCGAGAAATTTAGTTAATACTTACTTTTATAATTTCAATACATCCTGTAGGGATGTTTAACGGTCGGGTCCTGCGGTCTTTTTACAAACGTTGGTCATATATGCTTGATCCGTATCAGAGCCAACTAACTCATCTAAATAAGATCATATAATAAAGCAGTCTGGATTCTTAAACGTTCTATAAAATTGACGTCACCGCGGGCCCGGACCGGCCATAGACTGAAAAGGCTAGTCTGAAAAAGACTTGATGTTAACATCCCTAGCATCCTGTTTGAGATCTAATCTCAAAGTCTTGACTTAAAATAGTATCATTTCCTTGACTTTTGTAATCGTCTAAATATCCAATTGAACTATCTTGTGACATTAGGGAGCCGTGGCTTAAAGAAGTTTGGTTCTCCATCATACGAAGCCGATCAGACTGAGATAGTGCGAGGCTCATAGATCCTTGGCTACTATATGCGTTTTGAGTTAATGGACCTTGAGATGAAATGGAATTGGTATACCCGCCACCATAAGAAGAATTTTGTTGTTTGACGTTTTTCCTGCTAGAAACACTACTCTGTGATAAATCTTGGGTAAATGGGCCGTTTGGTGTTGGAAGTAAGGGAATGCTGAATTGAGATGATGATGGAATGGAGTTCATATCAGAAGGAATATAGCCAACGGGATCATGTGTCCTCATGAAATCCGAGTCATAAGCACGACTACCGCGACGATCTATAAAGATGATTTCAATGTAATTGAATAATGATTTTTTTTTTAAATGTGCTCATAAACAAACATCAAACAATATGATTATGATCTTCACATACTTTCGCTAGCGAGAGGAGGTTTGGCAAATGCTTCACGCGCATCAACTTGATGTACTAAACCTTGCCTAAATTTTTCATCCTTTCGATAAGCTCTATGAGGTCTAAATTGAATCATACTCTTTTTTAAGTTATTTAGAGCACCTTCGACTAAGCAATTTTTATCTTTATAGTGTACAAGAAGATGGTGCCACAAAGGGTGCTAAAGAGGCAAAAGATAGAATTTGATATTCATGTTTAATAAAATAAGATCAACATAACAAGTGAAATGATTTCATACCTTACTTAGAACCCTAGGATTACCTAAAATTACAACACCATAACGTGCCCGAGTTAAAGCGACGTTCAATCTTCTAGGATCATTCAAAAACCCTATTCCTTGATGTTCATTGCTTCGGACACAACTCAATATTATATAATCTTTTTCACGTCCTTGAAAAGCGTCAACACTTGCTACTTCAATGTCTTTATATAAATCCTTTCTTAAAGAGCCATTAAATTGCATATAACTAACAACATAACTTCTTTGACCTTCGTATGGAGTAATTATTCCTATTTGAGGCGGCAAGATTCCTGATTTTAGGAACTTTGTGACAACTTTCTCGCAATTTGAAGCCTCCGTACTTTCATTAATATATAATAAATGTAAATCATTAAATTTATGTCAAATCATTAAAAACCAAAAGGGTTGGAAAGTATCCTCACCGATTTAGATAGGAAGTTCCGCTGCTTGAAATTTCCTCTTGGCCTAGATTTGAATGGAAAAACATGGGAGTCTCCGGAGCTGGCCAAGGAAAATCCACGTGTTTTCTTAATCTATCCTGAGTAGTAACTCCGTTCTGTAAAGAACCTTCATAGAACATATTGCTAGGAAATTCTGATAAACAAGGATGCATACGATATTGAACTTGTAGTCGAATAGGCCTTATACCCAATATAACTAAGCGCTCAAAAAGTGATTGACACAATCCTGCCCTAGCAGCTTTCTTATTCATAATTACTGGGCCAAGTTGTTGATGATCACCGACAAGAACAGCTTGTTTACATCCTAACACAAGCGGTATCATACATTCAGGTTCGGTTGCCTGTGTAGCTTCATCAATCAAGACTGTGCGAAATTTAAATTTTGATAAACGTGGATCACCAGCACCAACGCACGTACAAAGAATGACATCGGCATTCTAATTATTAAAATCATTACTCATATAAATAATTGAACAAAATTAAAAACGCCGAGAAGACCATGTTAAATTATATTACCTGCAAAATCTCTCTTTCACATGCACGTTTCAACATTTTGTATTTCTTTTCATCAGAACTACTCAATTCTCCTTGCTCTGTCTTGAGTTGAATTAATTTTTGCAATTCGACATGAGTATCATTATTTTGCACTTGTTCATGTAATGTGAGAAATGATACAGGAGAATCAAGTGCCTCACGAGATTTTGCGGTGAGACGAACTACTTTAAGTCCAGTTGCATGTATTTTTTCGGTTAACTGATCTACAGCAACATTTGATGGTGCACAAACTAAAACTTGACCAGGATTCATCTTGGCAAGATGATAAACAATGGTGGCTGAAGTTACAGTTTTACCAGTACCGGGAGGACCTTGAATGAGACTGAGAGGTTTTTGCAAAACACTTTTTACTGCATAAACTTGGGAATGATTTAATTCTGGCAAGTTTGGAGCAGAAAATCTAAATAACACGGATAAATATCAAGATAAATGTCAACAATAACAACTCAAACATAAATAATTCTTTAGCTAAATAATATATAATTGTAAAATATATGAACCTTTTTGGCATTTGTGTTCTAAGGACTTGAGGGTCTACTTCATGGCCTAAAAGCTTGTGATATATATAACCGCTAACTGAGGTTTCGTCCACAGCAAATGTTTTCATTGCAGCCTGCATTCTATCAAAACTAGTGGATTTCCACACAAAATCTACTGAAAAGTTATGCGTACATTCTACTGGAGTATTATCGCTACGACGCAACTCTAAGCCCACTTCATCACTAACATCTATATATAAATATACGTAATGGTGAGATAATAATATGAAAGAAAGGTAAATATTTTATTGACTTACTATTTGGTATTTTAATTACATGACCCACGCATTCCCATGATGGATGCAATTCACCACGATAACGAAGTCTTAATTCATCGCCGACAGCCAAACGAACCTCTAGGGAAAAATTTTTTTTTTTTCATATAGATTGATTATTGTAATTCTGATCAATATTTTTTAATTCTAATAATGAATTTATAAGATAACATACCCCCTGATTCAAGTTTTGGTAAGTAAAACCAAGCAATACGCTTTTGATTTAACCCAACATCCCATCGGACTACAATATCGTCCTGAGTCTGAGATTCCTTCAATTTCTTGTCATAATCAGCTTCCATTTTTACTAAAGGTCCGAAAATATTTTGATATTGGTAGGCATCCTCGTATCTCAATAATACAGGTAATGCTTCATCATCAATACCGGGTTTTTCTAAATCTTCAAGAGTTGCTTCTGTATTATCTTTCCACAATTCTTCGAGCTTATTAATTTGATGTGCCGTGATCTGACGAGCTCGAAGTTGTTCTTGTTCGCTAGGAACTTTAACAAGCCATGCAAGAAAGCAACGATCATCAATTAGGGGAAGCCACTGAGAGGTGTCCCAATTCATATCTTTACTGCTAGGCATTGCAGCACAAGGTTGCCTAGAAAAGGGGGGTGTTTTTTTTTTGTCAATAATTTTTTTTTTTAAAAAAAAAAAAAAACTTTATAAATTTGGTTAATTTCATTTAAATTTACCGACAAAGCAATACCACAACCGTGTCACTCTTAGCTGGAATAAATCCTAATAAGAAAACATTCCTGCAACCACAATTATAGCATTCCAACGTCGTTTCGCCAAGTGGAGAATCCGGGTGCAAAGCGACTTCTTTATGTTTTGCCCGAACAAGGTGATTGATTATATGAGAACCAGAGGTATTTCCGCGAGAATTACAAAACCATTTGTTACATGTCACGCATCTGGCTACCGAATTTACTGCGTGTATACCGCAATATCTAGTGAAATAGGCGTAAGACGTTAGGCAACCTTAAATGGCTTATCAAAAATAGGACTAATGAGATATACCTGCATGCGTGTTCTGGTAACTCCCTTTCAACAATAGCAAGATCTTGGAACGCGTCTAATTCGTCAGCACCAACACCGGATAAATCTGGCTCAACGAATTGAGACTGCGAGCCGTCGAGTAAAGTATTGGTTTGCTGAGATTCAAGTGAAAAGTCATTATAATCATATTGCGAAGCTTGAGTATCTCCCCCAGAATATTCCAAAAAAGAAAAGTTCTCATCGTCTTGAGTATCCTGAGTATTTTGAGTACTAAATCGATTCATTTTAAAACCTTTGAGAAAAATGAAACATTTGATAATTAAGTAGTATTTATAATACTATTTAAGCTGCGGATATTATCATTCATCACATGATTTTACTTTTGTTTCCAATTATGCCCATTAAACATTACTACAATTTTCATCACACGATGTTGATGTCACACCTTTGATGTTTAATCGGAATATTTTCTGATTCTCTATCAACGACGAAAATGGCCGAACCACCAGCAATAATGGTTGACCCACATCAATCACAGATGGCTGAACCTTTGAGTCAAGATCAAATTGATAATGTAGAAATGACGAGCAAAGACTATTATTTTGACTCTTACGCTCATTTCGGCATACATGAAGAAATGTTAAAAGACGAAGTTCGAACTCTTTCTTACCGTTCGTCTATTTACCAAAACCGGCATCTTTTTAAAGATAAAATCGTTCTTGATGTTGGTTGTGGAACTGGAATTTTGTCAATGTTTGCTGCCAAAGCTGGAGCTAAGCACGTTTATGGAGTAAATGTTATAAAATTTATCTTGACATTAAATGTTTTATAATTAATTTAGGCTTTATTCTTAGATTGACATGTCAAATATTATTGATCAAGCGCGCCAAATTGTCGTTGATAATAATTTAGATGATAGTATGGATTAATAATACCTTTCTACTACTGTATCTCAATCAGAATATTGTATTTATGATCCTTGTATGCCTTTTAGAGATTACCCTTATCAAAGGCAAAATGGAAGAAGTCGAACTTCCAGTTGAGAAAGTTGATATTATCATCTCAGAATGGATGGGATATTTTTTGCTTTATGAGTCTATGCTTGATACCGTTCTTGTTGCACGCGACAAATACTTGGTAAGTAATCAATAATTCGTTATGTTATGTTTTAATTTATCAAATGATTAATTGTTGTATTTCGATATTATTAATTAGAAACAAGGTGGGTTAATATTTCCTGACAAAGCAACTATTTATCTGGCAGCTATCGAAGATGGTGAATATAAAGAAGAAAAAATCGGATGTAAATATGTTTTATTTTGAATTTTAATTTATTTAATATCTGATATTAAATAACCAATGCTTTTTTTTCTATATTTCAACAGTCTGGGATAATGTTTATGGGTTTGACTTTAGCTCAATTAAATCTGTTGCCCTTAGGGAGCCTTTAGTGGACACCGTGGATGCTAAAGCTATAGTAACAAGTCCATTTGCCATAAAGGTATAATCATTTCTCAGATATTTCAAGAGAGTATGCGTTTTAATTATTTTACAAATATTTTGCCGCCCTAATTTTATTTTGATATTTTTTTTTTTTTTTTTTAGGAGATTGATATATACACTGTTCAAAAATCCGATTTATCCTTTTCTGCACCGTTTAATTTAACTGCCACGAGGGATGATTATATTCACGCCTTTATCGCATGGTTTGATATTACCTTTTCAGCTTGTCATAAACCAATTAGATTTAGTACAGGTTTGATATCCTTAATTTTTTTTTGACTAATATCCTATTTATTAACATTCTTTAATGATGACATTCGAATTATTTAGGTCCACATGCTAAATACACTCATTGGAAACAGACAGTTTTTTATACTACTGATGCCATCACTATAAAAAGTGGTGAATCCATCAAGGGTTCTTTATCTTGCGCTCCTAATAAACGAAACAATCGAGACTTGGACATTGAGATCTCTTATGAATTCCATGGGGATACAGCTCCTTGTTCTGAAGTGTGTAAATATAGGATGTGAGTGTATTATTTATATATTTTTAGTATAATATGGTTGTCATTGCTAAAAAAAATAAAAACTAAATATGGTTCTCTATTTCATCATTTTATTTGTTTTCTCGATTATGACCCAAGGAATTAGGTATTAAATAAATGATTATTTAAATTCAATGTTTTATTATATATATGCTGATAATAGAATCCTGTGTTGGTAAAAAATATTTATTTGCCAAAAAAAAAATTGTATAATAAAATATAAATATGATCTGTTTTCAATATAAACAAACGTCTTTTATGATTTTTTTTTTTATTTATCAAAAATTTATCTGGATTTTTATTTTTATTTTTATTTTGCACATACCACTCCCCCCCTTATTTTCAATGTATATCGAAATATATCCGTTATTTACATTATAAATCATTCACCATTAATAAAAATTCAATTATAATTGGTAATTTAATACCCCTTTTTTTTTTGTAAAATTGATTAAGATTTATAAACTAAAAAAAAAAAGTTGAAAATTATTCATTAACTATGAATATGTTTTTTTTTTGCGTGTAAAGATTGTTCGCTTGATGATTTTTTTTTCTTAAAATTAAATAATTCCATTATTTAAAATCCATTAAAGGTAAAACATTCAAATCTGATAGATCAATATGAGGAATCATAGTTGAATCTAAGCCACTACATCTCTTCCTCTTATTCAATCCGGTTTCTTCGTCTAATGTTAACACTTGTTGATCATCCAAATCAAATGTTACTGAACGTTCCCTTTCTTTTTGTTTCCCAGAACAACCATCAAATTCTGAAATGAGTGCATAGCCGCTGCTGCTACTATTATCTTGTTCATCCATCCCACTAGAATCTCTATGAATATAAATATCGTTATTATAAATACTTGGGTAACGAAATGCTAATAATTCTGTATCGTTATCCTTGGGAGAAAATGGAGCCCAACCCCTTTCCTTACGATGACCATCAAATTGATGATGTTGTTCTTTCTGGAAAGCATGACGACTTCCCATCTTCCGTAATATTGAAGAAATTGAGTGTTCACGTGAATGATGACCCGGTTTGACGGGAGATACTAAAGAGATTCCGCTATCACGATGTATCTTACAAGCATCGTTTTCACACTTTTCATTATGTTCATTACCAGGAGAAGGTGGTGTAGAGGTATTTATAATTGAAGACAATTCATGCCTTTTTTCCATATTAAAATGGGTAGTCGTATTTGGAGTAGGAGGTAAAGAAGGGGAAGAATTATAAACGTTATTATTAAGAGATGACGAGGGAGTCTGATTAACAGAAATGGTATGCATAGTGTCTGCACTATTGGTCCTGTTAGCAACAGGTTTAGATAAATGAATAAAAGGAGCTCTTCGGTGTGAAGAATTCCTTGATCTTACGGTAGACTGAGAAGGTGATGGTGGTATTGAAGGTTCTGCTCTTAAAGAAGTTACATCTCTATCGAAATGAGATGTCAAAGGAGTTAAGTTATTATTATAATTATTATTATTATTATTGGATGGGTTCCCTATTACCGATGATAATTTCTTTGCAGTTTTTTTAAATATGAATTTTATGCGTTGTGACTTTCTTCTATGATCTATTACAGAGTCCAAAAGTTTGGGGATTGTTTCAATTGGTCTTGATGACCCATATTCAGGTTCAATCGAATAAATAATATCATTTGTTGGTAAGGGTGAAGTATATTCTTTATCCTTAATAGTATTTGATCTAGAATTAGATAATGATGGTACATGTATTACTTCAGGTATGACAGATGGTGTATTATCTGGTAAAGATGCACTAAATCTTTCTTGGGCTTCTTGAGCTTCTTTTCTTAATTGAGCTTCCAAGGCGATTAATTTTTTCTGTAAATCAACATATACCAATACGAAATGTGTTTTGGTTTCTCGTGACGTTGGCATCTAAATATGAAGAAGAGTACATAAGTAAATTAATTTTTTTTTTAAAAAAAAAAACATGAATAAAATATTATTATCATTATAATTAATTTGATCAAATAAAATTAAACAGTTTAATATATTTCTAATTTTCACAATGATTTTAAGCTAAATTACATTAATTATCTCATCGATTTAATTAACCGTGACATGATTACACGAGAATAAATCTAGCGGATGTAAAATAATAATAATAATAATATATATATTATTATTATTATTATATATTAACGTTAAATAAAAGAAAGAAACAAACATACCATCCCAGTATGAAGTTTTAAGTTTTCCTCCGTTAGAGAACTTGAATAATTTTTATTCTTTCCATTTCTCGGCAAACGAGATAAATTATTAACATTTGTTGAAATAGTTAAGGTATGTTCGGTCATTGCATATGATATGTGAGTTATGCAAAGTTTAATATTAGAGGACACGTAATAAAAAATAAAATTATTATATTTAATTTTAATTGTTTTATCTTTTTTTTTTTTTCCCTTTTTTTTTTTTGAAAAGAGAGCAAGTAATAAACATCGACCGTCGGTCGGATAAGGCAAGGTTTTTTACAAATTTTTTTTTTTTATTCAAAAAATCAGCTGTGGAGGTTGATATGCAGATTTGTTTAGAGAAAAGCGGTGATGATTAATGGTCACATCCTATTTATTTTTACCAAAGAAATAAGGGGGTAAAGTGTAACACGATTGTAATTCCGAATAAATATTTTGATTACTCAATAATAATATTTTTGTTTCAAAGTTTTTTTATTTGACATTTAAAAACATTGTGTAAGAAAGAAGAAATGATTTGAAAGTTAGTGGGGCAATTTATTGTTACGCGAAAGTTATAATAAGTAAAAAAAGACGTAACACGATGCTATTAATGAATGTGGTTACATATTCTCGATAATATTTTAGGTTAAAAAATTTCTAGAGGTTACTTTTTCTCATTACACATCACAAAAAAACTCTGTCAATGAAATCTCACATGGTAATGCCGTTTGATTAAATAAATCGTTCTACCTAAATTTAGTGTATCCTAATTAACGATAAAGTGCATAATAATATGAATTGAAACTTTAATGTGGGTATTTGTTTTTTTTTGGACTTGTCTTTTTTCGTATTTTTTATAGATGCTTTGAAACCATCGCGATTTGATTTGTGGCGCAGCGATTTCTTTAAACACGAAAATATTATGAGTTTTTATTTTGGCAAATATAAATTTTTTTTCATCTTATGATCAAACGTTATGAACGGCAGTTCATGCAAAATTACCAAAGAAATAAGTAATGGGTGAAGGAACTCACGATTTGCAGAAAATATTATTGAGCGTAAAATGCTTGGAGGTAGAGAATTGAGTAGAGCGTAAATTAATTAAATTATTGCAAATATAACAAATATATACTCTTTTTCTTTATTTATTGTTCTTTTTGACATATAGCGTCAGAAATTAAAAAATTTAAAAGGCTCAGGGTTTCCAATTCCAATAGAAATTCGATTTTCGGTTAATCAATTCTGAATTCGATTTTTCGATTTGGGTACCTAGAACTTATTTACCTTTAATGGGTGTTAAATAAATGAAAGTTATTTAATCTAACTAAAAAAATTTTCAATCGGACAAACTATATAAACTTTAGCATTGAGAATAATCAATTATTTAGTTTATTCTTTTAATAGAAAAAAAGAAAAAAGAAAAAGAACAAAAAAAGGGGGATTATTTGGTGTTATTGATTTATATAATGTAAATAATGTATGCAACTGTACATTGAAAAACGAGATCAAAAGTTAAGTTAAATAAAGTAATAAAATAACAATAAAACATATAATTATTATATATTAACAACCTATGTAAATTACACTTTCACCAATATAGGTATTTAGGTCAAAATCGAATATTTGCTAGGAAAAAGGGGTTCTGAAACTATGTATTATAAAGTCTTAGACCCCATTTCCAAGCAAAACTCCATTTAGTTTCTCCTTTTCTTCCGATAATCGTTGAATCATACTTTAAGAATAAATTCAAGCGATGTAAAATAATTATTATAATAATAATATTATGTTATTACAAACATACCATCCCATTGAAATTTTAAGTAGATAATTTGTAAATGAGAAAAATTATTAATTGCAATTTTGTTCATTCATTGCATATGTTAAGTGGACGCGTAAAATAAAACTTTCCATTTTGAGAGAGTGGGTAAATATCGACTGTCGTAGCCATTTTTTATTCGGAACAGAAATCAGCCGTGGTAGTATGCAAGCGGTGACGATTAATGTGTCACACTTACCATTCTACCAAGAATAGGAGTAAGATTTTTTGAAAGAATTTACTGTTACGCAAAGTTATAAGTAGCAACGAAAATGTAACACGATACTATTAATGAATGTATATTATTTGAATTATTTTTTCACCTACTTAAAGGAAAACAATTGAAAACTGACAGAATATATAAATAATCGATATTCACTAATAGAATCTCACATTTTTGTTTGGCGAATAACGTAAAATGATGATATTTTATATAATCGTTCTACCTAAATATAGTTGTATCCTAATTACTCAGATTATTATTATTACAATAAATATTAACTAACTATAAATACCAAATATTGAATTGAAAACTTTAATGTGAATTAAAATTAATAATTGGAGAGATTATAATAATAATAATTTTTTTTTTGCTTTTTTACTTTGTTGTTTAAGTTTGTTTGTATTCACATCGTCCTTATTTTGTTGTCCATTTTCGTTCACGAGATTTGGCAAATTCAATTTCTTTCTTCTTCTGTTCTTCCCTTTCCCGTTCATACTTAACTGATAATTCGTTGATTTCTGCAATTTCTTGTGAAGTTGGGAAACCAACTTTCCAGAAACCTGGTGGAGTTTGTGGACGACTATACTTGGCTCGATGCCGCGAAATCGACTGTTTCTTTTTTTGTATTAAGGTTTCTATATCGGTTACCGATGATTGATTATGATCACAATTTCGTAACAAATTGAAACCTGCCATTTCATAGTACTAGGAAGAGAATATTCAACGAAAGAAAAATAATAAATAAAATGACTACTTTTTTTTTTTTTTTTTGATTATATATGAAATTATTTACTTTGCGACAATCACGACAATCTTGCGCCATCAATTGGCGCCTTTCATTCTTTTTTCGTACAGTTTCGATATATCTATAAGCTTCTCCTTGTTTCGAAGCATCATCATTATTATTGATTACGCCATTATTCGCAATGGAAGATGGCATCAAAGGATCGGCATAATCCGCGTCGTTGTCATCGTACATATCATCAGTTGATTTTTGCGGCCGTTTCGAATCCGGTTTGAAACGATCGTTATAAGGAGTCTTTATGTTAACTTCATCTGGTATATAATCTTCATCAAAGTCTTCATCAAAGTCTTCGTCAAAGTCTTCATCGAATTCTTCTCGTAACTCATCTTTTGGTTTAAAAGTTAAAGGCTTATAACGTTTGTTAGTAATTTCAGCAGAAATCAATTCATTGTCCCCAATTTTTTCCTGCTTGATCATTTTATCTACGGTCCTTTTCTTGCTTAATGACTTATCGTTATCATCCAAAGTGAAATCATAAAAACTATCTTCAAGATTAATCGCAAGTTCAGGCGTTGTACCTTCGAGTAATCTTAAATTTTTTAGTTCTTTTTCATTACCATTTCCTTTGTTTGAACCTTGAATTTCTGTTTTTACATTAGTCATATTGTGATCAAAGTCATTTGGTAAGTCAACGTAGTCTTCGTTCCACTCATGATCATAATAAATTGGATTTGACTCAGGGTTATGTGTTTTATCATCATTTTTCAACATTGATCCAGGTAATGGATTCGGAGAGGATGATATATCATGTGAAGATCGATTATTATCCTTGCAAAAAGCATCATCATCATCTTTATTATATGATGACCCAAGTATTAATGCCTTATTGACATCAGATACGTGTTCATCAATTGTTGCAACATTCTCACGATTATGAGGAGATCTTTGGCTACGCATGTTTGTCACATCGGTAAGGGCGCCTGCCTTTGAATCATTACTGAAAGGTGAATCTCTTTCATTATTAATCGTTGGAGATTTTTCAAATTGATCTTTAGTTTCTTTATTAGTCAATTCATTCGTACATTCAGGGTTTTTTAGTGCATATTTTTGTTCATCCAACCACTTTTTCACGCGTTTCCATTCAACAGATCTTTTTTGATAGTGTTCTTTGAGTTCTTGATACGCTATGTATAGCGTTTCAAATTTAGTTTGCAATTTTGTGTGTTTATTACTCCATTCATCGTTCAAATCCTCAAGAGCTTTCAAATGTCTTCTATATTGATATTAGAATGAAATACAAAAAGAATTTATTTAAATTAAATCAAGCAAACCAAAATATGAATTGAATGAATACCTTTCGATTTCCAGGAGCATATCAGGTGAATGACGTAATTGAGTAGAAATATCTTTGATGAATAATACGTCATTCGAAGAGGATCCTCGTTGTGGACACGGATTACTTTATACAAATAAAAGTGATATAGATATATTTAGAAATGATTTAATGTATACATTACATTTTATACACGTGCTTACTCTCCAAGATTTTCCTTGATGTCTTCAGTGTTTGACTTCTCATTATCGAGATCCATCAAATCCAAATGTCCTTTGTCGTGAGGTTTATAATCATTAATACGATGTTGTAATTTATCAATTTTCTGAATAAGAGCATTATTTTGTTGTTGGGTGACATGATTAACTTTATTTTGTTCCCTAATAGCTTTATTAATTTATATCAACCAGGAGAATAGGAGAATAATAGATAAATATCAGTCAATTATTGATAAAATATCAGAGAGAGAGAAAAAATTTTTGTTATCCGTTCAAATTACTTTCTAAAGCTTGACGTTGCCATTCAAGTATATTCTGTACCATAGAAGCTGGAATATAATTTTGTTCCACATTGTGAGCATTATTCGACATTGCCTGGCTTTCTCGAGCTTTATCGAGAGACACGTTATTATTAGAAGAATTCTGCATGTAGCTTGTTACTTCTCTTTACTAAGACTTTTATTATTGTGAAAAAACTTTTTTTTGTTATGGTCAGTCAATAAAAATTAATAATTCCCGATTTATAAATAATCCAATTGAACTGAACCTTTCTTCAGTCAGTCTGAGAAATAGAAAAACACTTTTTTGTCAAAACATTCGACCGAAACTGCGTCGTTTCATTTGAATAACATTACTGATTTATATAGAACATCAAAACAACGCCAAAAAAAAATAAATAATTGTTTATTTTAACAAATTAGAAATCACGAGGATCTTTCTTTTTTTGTTTTTTTTTTAAACTTTCATTTGCCAAAATTTTTTTCGGAGATAATAAGTTTATAAGGCGGACACCATATGACCGTCACAACTTTATTATGTATAACTATGTAACGATTAACGACGGTCATTCTGTGTTTTTCTCCACTAAGGTTTAGCTAGTCTTTTATAGGCCTTTTTTTGGAGCCAATGTAAAATGCGAAGCTGTCCGCCGCATTTTTTTTTATTTGACGATCGTTCTTATTGTTACGAATGTAAAATTGCTGCATCGGAATCCACCGCATTTTTGATTTATTTGACGATCGTTCTTATCTGGAATTGGAAGACGTTTTCTAAAAAAGGATATGTTATAGCGGAACTATTTACAAGGGTAAAAAGAGGGATTAACTCATAACTCAGTTAAGTGAGTTTGGCGTGTTACACAACACTGGGCAACGAAAACAGTAAAATCATTTGATCATAAGCTTTCAGAACATTTTTTATTACAAATTTTATGAATTTATTGTATAGTATAAATTCGAGCCGAATTATATATACATTCTAGAATTTATTATTATTATTATTATATATATATATTTTTTTTTCAAATTAAAAAAAAAAATTCCCAAATTATTCTTCGCCAATCTTTGGTGCAAGATAAAATCTAATATAACCAGCATCATCCATTTTATATTCCACCAGTAAAGGCATATTTTCTGAAAGTCCAAGCATAACTTGATCGGATAAAGGTGTTCCTTTCGTGAAATTCATTAGATATTTAAGGGAAAATTGGAGTGATACTGAGGTATTGAGTTCGATCACAACTTGTTCTTCCGGCTAAATAAATGAAAATATTTATTAATCGTATACTTTTGATTTGTAATACTTTTGAAATTTGCAAGGAAATACTAACCTTATCAACTGATGGATTTTGTTTCAATTTTACACTTCCAGAACCCATTTCACCTTCTGCCGAAAATACGACCGCGTCCTTTGCAACATCAACGCTCACTAAAGGATAGATGACAAAAAATCATATGAATAATAATCTTTCATAATATAATATCCAATCAATTATGATGTACAAGATTTTATACCTGACTCACTGATAACCATTAGATCACGACAGATCCTTTGAAATTCGGTCGAAGACATGATAATTGTCGCATCATAATCAGTTTCGGGAATACTCAAATGTTCTTGATCTATGTCCATTAATTTCAATTCATATTCACTGACCCTTTCATTATCTAATGCAAATGTTACACAAAATAACGCGAAATCATTAATCGTTGAAGTCAGGTTAACCACCACATCAAAATTACACATTTTAAAATAAAGAAATTATATATTCATACTTGGACTTTCAAAGCATAAACTTAAACTATCCGCCGAGTTATCGTCGGCTTTTAAAGTAATAATATCATCGTTTCCCGCACATTTCAATATCTTACTCAGAGAGTTCAAGTTAACACCTAAAGAGAATCCTCGGTCACATCGGTATGGGTGAAACCCTTCTGAGCGAAGCAAAAGAGATACTAGCGCGACGTGTGAGTTATCCATGGCTTGAAGTGCAATACCCGTCTCATTACAATCAAAGTTGGCGTCTGTTACAAGCTCCTTGATGGCTTCAAGTAATTTTTTAAGAAGAGAGCCTTGACTTAAACGCGCTTCAAACATTTTTGGTAATAATTTTTTGTTAAAGAAATTTTTTAATTTTTTTGTGGTGTTAAGGTCGCGACAAAGGAATTTGTAAAAAAGATGGGTCAGAATTGGACCCCCTTAAAAATAAATTGAAAAAGTTGTACAGTTACGTAGATATGTTGTAATATAACCAAAAATATTAAAATCAATAATTTTTTATCCCTAATCAGTTTATAATTCACAATTTTTTCGGAATATAAAAAAGGTAATCGAAATTGTGTAAAAATCGCTGCTAATTACTAAAATAATTTTCAATTTTTATTGGATAATCTTATATCCATAAGTAATACCGAAATAATTAATTTTAATTATGTTAACAAATTATTTTATTTATATAATAAAAACATATAATAAAATATTAACAATATATTAATTATTATTTTTTAAAATTTTAATATGATGTTTATCTTTTAATATTAGTTATTTATTTACTAATGCAATATTTAAATACATCATTATTATTATTTTTTTTTTAATTATAATTTAGTTTAAATTTAAATTATAAATATAATAAATAAAGTAAAAAATTATATAAATATTATCATCCTTTAATAATTTTTTAAGAAACATTTTTATAATTTTACTTCTTAATTAAAATTAATATAAGTTTAAAAGTTTTTGATATTTTTTAATAAAAGCTAAAATCAATTATTTTTGTATTTTTAAAAAATTACATCATATATTATTAATTTTTAAATAATATTTTATGAAAAAATTATATTATTAAAATTTAAAAATAATATATTTATTATATATTATTATAATATATTTTAATTAAAATATAAATTAAATATAAAACTTACATTATAATAGATACAAATATTATTAAAATATATTATAATTATAATCTTTTAATACATTTAAAATTTTATATAATATTATATTTTATAAATTAAATATATAAGAAATTTATAGTAAAAAAAATATTGTAATTAATAAATTTTATTATATATTAAATATAATTCTTTTAATAAAATAAATTTGAATTTAATATAAATATTATTTAATAAAATATTTATTATTATAAACCTTTTTCTATTATATAATTTAAACTTTTATTATTACTAAAACTTTAAATTTATATATTAAATTTAAAATTTAATTTATATTTTAAATTAATAAATTATTATTATTTTTTTATATAAAAAATAAAGATAATGCAACTATCAATTTAAAATTATACAACTTAAATTATAATATATTATAGATTGTAATTGGATTGTATTCTAAAAAATCAAGTTATGGAAATTTTTATCAAAATTAAGATTTAATTGTATTTTAATTTTATTACATTTAATTAAAATGTAATAAATATTAATTTTAGTCAAAAATTCTTAGAACTTGATTTTCTTATATTATAATCCATTTTATATTTTTAATTAAAAGTTAAATATATAAATATAAATATTAAATAATAAAATAAATTAAATATAAAATATTTTAATTTAAAATATAATATTAATTAGACTTAAATAATTCTCAAATATATTAAACAATTAATTTTTAACAAATTGTTTTATTTTTAAAGAGTTATAAATCAGTTTTTATTGAGACCTAATCAATAAACTGACACTCAATTTGCCAATGATTATTTGGTTGACAATCACTTAGCCTACAAGTACTTATAACTGACAATCATATGGGAGCTGATCTATTAAAAATGGGTTACAGGAACTTTTTACAAAAAATGAGATTTTTGATTCATATTATAGT
>CAMKVN010001045.1:0-21248 GCA_946474995.1 Funneliformis geosporum | reverse complement strand
TTTAGCCATAATGGCTAGAGATTATCTTGCAATTACAGGTAATAAAATATATATTTATTGATTATTTTAAGGTTTATCAAATATTAACTAAAAATTTTTTTTAATAAGCAACGAGCGTTCCAGTAGAACGAGTTTTTTCTGGTGGCGCCAATTTAATAGCAACCAAAAGATGTGGGCTTAAAGCTAACACAATTCGCGCCTGTATGTGTTTGAAATCCTGGTGGCAATAAAATATATATAAAAAAAATTCTAAATTAGGATTAATGCGTAACAAAATAAATAAAACTTACAAATTTTATAAATATACTTCTTTTAAATATCCCCGTTTAAATAATTTTTTTTTAATTTCGGTATTAATATTACCCTTGAAAATTCGAGTCGAACCCGGGTTAAAAATAATCGGGTCGGGTCAAACAATAATCGGGTCGAGTCGAGTTCGGGTCTTGTAAATATTAACGGGTTCGAGTTCGAGTTTGCTTCAAACCCGACCCGACCCGACCCTTACGGAGCACTAGTTGTTACCAGTCACATTGATGATATAAATGCAATAATACATTGGTTGATGCCTGAAAAATTAAAAAGTATATCTGAAAATCAAGATTCGAAAACTAATAAAACCAAGAGTTATACGATTCAATATGATATTTTCAGGTAAGTTCTTTTTTTTTTTTAAAAAAAAGTTCATGCATTATTCTTTATTAATATTTTTAGTTTTGTGATGCTTCTTTGGGAGCTTGGCTTTCAGAAAACGCCATATAAAGGTATGAGTATATCTGTTATACAAAAACATGTTTTAAAAGGTAATAGAGAAAGATTTGGCTCTGAAGCATGTTCTGATCCAATTCAAAAAGCGTATTATAAAGCTATTAAATTTGGTTGGGTACATGAACCATCATTACGAATTTTCAATATGTTACAAAATTATATGAGAAACTTATCATTAAAATTTCTCCATCATTACGGTTGAAAGAAAATTTGAGTGAAGATTTACAAAATCATAAGTCTATTAATAAAGTTATACCATTAACTCCATTCAAAGAAGGTTTAGTAGCTCACAAAAAACAAGATTATGCAAAGGCTTGGAAATGTTTTGAAGAGCATGCTAATGTTGGAGATACTGTATATTGGCAAAATACTAGAAAGGTTATTATTATTAGAAGTAAGATATGTAAATAAAAAGATTACAAAGGCTATAGAAATATTTAAAGAAGCAGCAGACAATGGAAATGGTGATGCTCAATTGCGTTATGCGTTTTGTTTAATTGATAAAGGAAATGAAAATAATAATCATAGTAACTTTTATAAATATTTGAAAATGTCAGCTGATAATGGAATTCTACGGCCATGTATAATCTTGGTGAAATGTATTTTAAATGGCAAGATGGTATTCAAAAGGATCAAAACAAGGGAGTTCAATATTTAAAATTGGCTGCTTTAAAAGATCAACAGAAAGTAATAGATATTTTGAAAAGATATAAGATTAGTTTATTTGATTCAAATCATAAAGAAAAAATTTCCATGAAAATCTTAAATTATTCACCGTAACATTCGGACAAAATCGATAATATTTCCGGAAGGATACAGTGATTGCAATATTTTAAAAAATATTTTGTCTATCTTATTCCTCCTCCGAAAGTGTTAATTTAATTTTTGATATATATACATTATACCAATTATTTTAATTTAACCCTCATATATAATATGGGTTTTATTATAGATATAGTGAATTTAATAATTTTGCGCTAAGTTCTTAAAGTTTATGTTTATAAACGAATGGAGAAGATAGCAGAAGGTTTTTAATTTAGCAAAAATGATGCAAAAATTAATCAAGTACTGCTAGTCAATTTTATTAGTTGCGAAATTACTGCGGTTAATCAAAAACTATTCCATCGTGAATTTCAAATCTAATGTCAACTTTAAATATTTTCTACAAATTAAGAAAACGGCAAACAAAATAATAATAAGGATAATAAAATTACAACAATGTTCCTTTAGCAAACTACCCACAATAAGGCAACTCTTATCAAAGTATTTTAATTATTTTATTTGCTAATAATGGTAATAAAATCATGTTTTAAACATGTCTATTATTGGTGACATTTTATCTCGCTTGCATATGTCTTCACCATTAATAAATGCTTTTTTGCACGTATTTCCTCCAATTAGTTAGCTTCAGTTGGGTGCGTATATAAAAATTTTTTGACAAAAAAAAGATCCGGACTTAACTTTTGTACGAGGAGTGAAATTAGTTGTACTTGTACCAAAGAAATAAATAAATAAAAATTATGTGAATGAAAAAAACTTCTTAGGCAATTCTATACTATAAAATAAAATAAAAATTGAATGGAATGTAGCAGATTATTGTAAAACCTGTCGGATCTGGCTTTCTAAATGGCAAACTGGATGCGCTGTATATATTGAGACTGTTTTTTCGATATCCTTAATTCAATGATGTTTTCAGTGATATTGTTTCGATAACAAAATAATTTTTGCTTATATGTGAGAATGTACGTATTTTTGTTTATTACATTAAATTTTTACATAGGTTCGTTTATTTAACTTTTGATCGGAATTTAAAAATAGTCACATTATCATGAGAATTTTTTGACGTCAATCGGCTTTTTCTAACTCTTTAATTTGTATTTAAAATTTTGAGACATTCAATTATTCGTCATATTATAAAGGTATTGTACAAGTGTAACAGGCCTGTTAACCGAATTTTAAGTTTAATAAATGATTTAAAATATAACTTTATAATAAGTTGAATCATGAGAAATTCTTATATTTAAATTAGGTAATTTATTTAGTTGGTTGATTAGTTTAATTAGACAAATTATTATTAATAACGGTTAAGGCTAATGAAAATTAGAAACAATTCATTGAAAATGTCAATTTTAAAAAGTTGCGCCAATTAAATATATATTTCATAGGAATAGAATTCTTTTTCCATTTGATTTATTTATAAAACAAAGTATCGTAAACCTTTAAAATTGTATAAAACTCATTATAAATCTTAAATAAATAAATAATTATCAATATAATTTAATATCATTGCTCTTCAAACTATCTATTGCTTTCTGTTGACCTTTTAAAGCAGCCAATTTTAAATATTGAACTCCCTTGTCATGATCCTTTTCAATACCCAACCTACCACGTAAATATATTTCACCAAGATTATAAAGAGCAGTGGAATTATCATTATCGGCCGACATTTTTAAATATTTTAAAAACTTGGTACAATCAATATGTTCATTTTCCTTATCAATCAAACAAAAAGCGTAACGTAATTGAGAATCTGCATTTCCACCATCAGCAGATTCTTTAAATAATTCTTTGGCCTTCGCGAGATTTTTTTCAACGTACCTTCCTTCTAAATAATAATACCCTTGCCAGTATTTTCCCAACATATCTCCAACATTTGCATGCTCTTCAAAACATTTCCAAGCCATTTCATAATTTTTTTTTTTATGAGCCACCAAACCTTCCTTGAATGGAGTTATTGGTATAATAGAATTATGAACTGGAATTGAGAAATTTGGTTTATCCTCATCAGAATTCTTTAAAATATGTTTTTCATATAATTCTTGTAGCATATTGAAAATTTTTTGAGTTCCTGGACGTAATGATGGTTCTTGTACCCAACCAAGGTTAATAATTTCACAATACTCTGTTTGAATCGGATCAGGACGCGATATAGAGTCAAACTTTTCTCGATCACCTTTTTGAACATGCTTTTGTATCTCAGTTATGTTCATATTTTCATATGGTTTTTTCTGAAAGCCAAGTTCTCAAAGAAGCATTACAAAACTAAAAATATTTTAATAAAAAGTAAGAATTAAAAAGGAATTCTTTTTTTTTTTTTAGGGAAAAAAATTTTTTTAAAGAAAATTGAAACGACTCTACTAACCTAAAAATGTCACATTGGATGGTATAACTAATAGCTTTATCTTTCATACCAGATATATTTTCTAATTTTTCAGGAGCCAACCAATGAACTATAGCATTCATATCATCTATTTGACTGGTGGCAGCATTAAATTTACGAGAGAATTTGAAATTGCATAGTTTGGGTTGCATTTTTTCGGTAATTAGCACGTTCTCACACCTAATATCATGATGCAATATCTCCACTACCAATAAAAGACAAATTTACGTTATAATTTTTAAGAATGACACGTCTTTAACAAAGAAAGAATCATACCTGTATGCAAAAAAATCAACCCACGACAGATATCTCTTGCGAAAGAAATCTTTGCATCCCATCCAATAATATAATTCTGATATAATTCGCATAAAGTTCCGTATTCGGCCCATTCAAAAACCATTACATCGCTTGTATCTAATCTTGATAGTCCATAAAATTGAATAATGTATGGACAAGCTTTCAATTTTCTCAAAATAGCAAGATGCCTTTGGTTCATCTTGTCCGTAGAAAAGTATTTACAAGCAACGTATTTTTCTTTATAAATTTTTTTCAAAACCGCTACCTTTTTACCTTTACGCGAAACTGGCTCTGCAGTATATTTCAATTCCGAAGGTTCAATTTGTCCATTAAGTTCAGTTTGTCCATTAATATCAATTTCAGATTTTGAACATTGATTCAGATAGCGAATCGTATCAATTTCACCATTGAGTTGAGCAAAGTTAAACGTTTTATTTGTGTTTTTGTATTCTAAGAGTTCGTTGTTTTGTTCAATGATTTTTTGATTCTGCTCTTCAATGTTATTAATTTTAATAACGATGTTATTATTATTTAGTCTAAATTCGGTGGAATTGTCGTTAGTTTTTCTATTATTGACCAAATATGTAATACCACCTTCAATATTATCTAAAAACATCTTCATCTCTATAAGATCAGAATTTAAAATTGAAATCAATTGTTCATTTGTAATGGACCTAGCCAACCTTAAATGTTTTGAACAATTATCAAAGTCTTTAAGAATCTTCTCAAAGGTTTCTTCAATATTCCTACTTGAAATAAATTTTTTAAATCCTAATAATTGGGAAATATCATCAAAAAATTGTTTAATTTGGTTTAAACAATTTACTAATTTACAAAAGGAATTGTAATAACTTTGACTGCAAAATTTCATAATATTATTCTCTTTTTGCCTTATTAATCCTTTAATCGTAAATTCTACAGCTTCGAATGTGGTTACTAATGCACCACAAGTTTTTTTATTATATTGAACATTCTCATAAGCGTACGATATCTCTTTTGTTAAAGTAGTTATCGTTGTTACAAGAGGTAAGAAAGGTGCAACTGCCTCGTTTACGTTTACTCTATTCATAATTATTACATTTATTGGATCTGCTGCTACAGTTATTCCTACTTCTGATTCAAAAGTAAGGTCGGTTTTACTTACAAACCTTCCTAAACTTCCATTCATAATCCTGGATAATTCAGTCGTTGTAACATGATTTGATTCTAATAGTGTTTTACTAGGAGGTATATCATTCTCAGATGTTTTCAAATCAATGCTTTTAATTTCTTGAGTATTTTTCGGTGAAATTATTGATTTCAAAGTTTCAACAACTTCTTGAATTATTGGCCTTTTAACTGGATCACTATCCCAACATTCTAATAATTTTAAATTAACTTAATTAAATTAAAATATATTTAAACTATAAAATTTATTTAAAAAATTTCACTTACTCGTGTAAAGGTTAGAATATTTTTCAGATGTTCCTTCTATAATATCTTCTCTCAATCCTTTTGAAATTTCCATAGCTAAGGTTACATCATAAGCATCATCATCATCATCGTCAATTACAAAAGGTCTTTTCCCACTAGATAATTCCCATAATAATACACCCACACTATAAACATCACTTTTCTTATCCAATTTGTATTTTCTTGAGATAGGCCTTCCTCCTCTTAGTGAAGTGACTCTTTCAAATCCTTTTGGGTCAATATATGGGATTACACCAAATAATTTTGACTCAACTCCAGTACTTTCTTCAATACGTTTGCTTAATCCAAAATCCGCTAATTTTATTGAACCTTGATGCATAAGTACATTGCTTGAATGTAAATCTCTGTGTATTATTCCTTCATTATGTATACATTCTACTGCGCTTGATAATTGGAACGCTAATCTGTATTTACCTTGCCAATTAAGGTTGGTAAAATTCTTTTTTAAATATTTATGAAGCGTGCCTTCATCTGCATATTCTAATGCCAATAAATATTTTTTATCTAAAAAAATAAAATAAAATTCAATATTAACATCTTTTCCTTTTTTGGTTATAGGTAGACAAATCTAAAAATTTCGAAGTAAAAGTGTCATTAGAAGTCCATTACCTGAATTGGTTCTAGTTATTCCACAAAAACGTATTATATAATCATAAAAATCTACTTCTCGATGTAATTTCAACTAAAAAAAAAATGAAAATGAAAAAAAAACTAAATTAAATACATTTTAAGAACGTTAAACAATTATTTTCCTTCCGCCTCCAACTAAATACCTCGTTAACAATCTTTTCCATGGTAGTAAATTTGTCTGAACTAAATGATTTTAATGCAAAATATTTTTCACCATATTTAGCTTTATAAACTTTGCCAAATGCTCCTTTACCTATTTCTTCTTTCTCTATAAATTTATCATAATCGTAATATTTTATGTGCTTATCCACTATACATTTTTCTATCCATTCTATCGATTTCTCAATAGACATTTTTATTTAAGAATCCTTTAGAATAAAATGAAATGACAAATATATAGCAAAATTCCCGATTCTGGACCTGTGTAATGGAAGCAAAATATTAAATTTGGCATAGATCGTCTCATCAAAACCTTAGGCGGGCGCAGTAATAATTTTAGAAATCTTCCAGGGCTAAAATTGTTTTTTCGCACATCTATAACCGGATTAGTGCACAAAACTTTATTTCAAAATCTTTAGATTTTTTGTGTTTTTGAAGGAATTTGGATTCCAAAAATAAATAACGTCTCTGAATCTTATATAGAACCATTAAAACTCAGTCAATGGTCAGGCATGGAAAGGTTGCTAAGCTAATCAGTTCTGAGCATTTTTATTATTATTGCATTAAATGTAATAAGATTTAAATTTTAATCAAAAAATTCTCAACATGTAACCCTCCTGTATGATTAAGTAAAAAATTTCTTATCATAATATATATATTTTTTTTCATTTTTAAATTGAAAATTTTTTTATTTATATTGGTGATGAATAATAGTACATAATTCTTTTTTATTTAATTTTATTTTTTAAAAAAAAAAAAATAAAATAAAATACAAATTCAAATTTTTTTAGGTCTAATATAAACATCAAATTTCTCACAATATGTGATACCACCGGCAAAACCTTTTATAATAGGCTGATTTGAAATAGTTGATTCGATATCATACTTTGAAAAGAATCGTACAAGGAAAGATTTAAGTTGTGCCATAACAAGTAATCTACCAGGACAATGCCTAACTCCCCCACCGAATTGATAGAAAGCTTTTAGCTTTTTCAAATCATTATCCAAGAATCTATCAGGATTAAATGCATCTGGTTCAACCCAATAATTTTCATTATTATTAAGACTATAAAAATTTGTCCAAAACATTGTTCCCGGTTCAAAAGTATACCCACAAAGTTCAACTCGATTATTTGACGTTCTAAAGAATACTTCATTTACCGGACAAATACGAGCAGTTTCATGAATAACAGCCTCACAGTAACGAAGTTTATCAAGTGATTCAATTGTAATTGTTGGTGATAAATTTACACCATAAACTTGTTCAATTTCTTTAATCAACTGATCTTTGACTTTAGGATGATTACAAAGATAAGCCAAGACGAAAGATATCGTGGCCATAGTAGTATCAGTTCCTCCAATAATTAATTCCACTATAATCTTACAGATTGAAATGTCAGATAAAGGTTCGGAATAATCCCCCAACCTAATTTTATTTTGATCACGTGATGTGTTCGTCGTAATCATCATGGTCAAAAGATCCGATGGTAATTCTTTTTCGACGGACATCGCTTCTATCTCTTGACGCCTTTCTTTAACCCTTTTACTAATAACATCTTCAACTCGATAAAATAAACCAATAATCATATCGTTTAAATATTTAAAAATTGTGTGTCTAATACAACTTGGCACGTTAATGATAAACATTCCACCCTTTAAGGCAGCAAAAAGGTTATCAATGAGATCACCGGATTGCTTTAAAAGATGTTGAGGAATGTCAAGTTTTTTGTCACTTAAACGATTAAAATAATTTGCTTTGGCATAACTTTTCTTACTAATGGTGGTTTCAATGATTAAATCATTAGTAAACGCTCTCGTCCACTTTGGCACTTCAATCACGGTACAATTATCATGTTCGGCGACACCAAATAAATCCCAATATTGAAATAATTCATCACAATTTTTTTCAATCAATTTAATTGTATTCCTTAAAAATACCCTAGACATCAAGGTTTGAGAAAGTATTTTGCGATTAATACTCCAATCTTTTATATCTCTATTAAACATCAATCCATTTTTTTCCAAACCTATTTCATTAATTCCTTTATTTGGTGGCAACCTATAAATAAAATCATTTTTCTTGATGGACGTAGGAGAATAGATTTTTTCCACCTCATCTAATCCTGATATAAAAATGGATCGATTCGAACCAAAATATACTTCAGATATATTCCCATATTTTGAATCTAAATGCTTTGCTATCTTCGTACCATCTAGACCGAGTTGTAACAAGTTTCCAACAATAGGGAACGGAATTGGTCCAGGAAGAGGATTTTTACGCGTAAAATAATTATAATAATATCGTAAAACGTAAGCTCCTATGACCAAAAACGAGACTGTTATCCAGTCAATCGTTGTAATGTTTAAGCATAATAGAGCCATTTTATCATACGAATTTTTTCACGTATCAGTATGTATGCAAAGAGTAAAATAAAATAATGAATCTTTTTTTCTTTATAGTTTTTTTAATAGAAGCAAATTTCCATTTTGTGATGTACCTATATTTAGTGTCAATCTGCAAAACACAGAACCTTACTTACAATAGCTCTCATATGATTTACCTAAATTTTACGCCCAATCGGACCAATAATAACGTAAGTTGAATGTGTTTTCACGAGGATATTTGCGAATGTTTTGTTTGGATTTTACCCTGGATGATTACATGAGTGACAAATAAACATCACCACCAAAAATATTCCAAGTCCCTCAGGTATTGAAACTAGAGGTTGGAACCGGTGAATTAACCGGTTAAGACGTTTATCTTGTTAACCGGTTAAAATTTTCTTTAACCGGTTAATTAACCGGTTAAATTTAACTCAGGCCGGCACTATAAATTTGGGCAAAACTAGCAAATTTTGTAATTTTTGTAATTGCAAAAAAATTTTAATTCTGCCCGAAAATTAAATTTCGGCCAGAGTTAACATTGTTATTTTAACCGGTTAAAAAAAAATCTTTAACCGGTTATTAACCGGTTAAGGATTTACTACTTTATCATGAGGCATAAGTGTAGTATCACTTTATTAAAATTTGTATATCGTTAAAAGAAGCATATTGGATAAACTTTGGTCGAGTTGAAACACTACCGGTGTCACGCTGTTGATAAATCACCTAAGCCCCAACACTAATATCAATTATACCAGCTAATCGGAAAGTGGGTGAAATTAGTAAAACCGTTTGTTTGACAGTTCGTAGCTGATGTCATAGTAATCAATAAAGAGAGTGCATTGTATTTGTTTGCATTCAAAAATGCATGTACATTTCGCATATTTCACATTCACATAAATGGATGCGGATTATGATTTAATGACGGATTTATTTGTTTAATAATTTTTTTAAATATAAAAAAAAGTTGCACATTTATTGATAGATTTTAAAGCGTGACATTGCATTTTTAATAAATTTACGATTCTGGACAGAAGAAATATTAGCAATGTGGGTTGCTTAGATCGTTGTGAATGTGGACATACCTAACGGCATTTTTTTTAAAAATGAAATTTTAATTATTCACTTCGATTTTAATTAGTAATCAATGATGGAATGCGGATTTAAATTCATTATTAGAATACTATATAACATGTTTCATTTCATCGGACCAATGAAAGTCAGAATTTAAAGGACATCAAAAGAATTGAATTGTTTGGAAAAAAAAGCTGTTTTTATTTATTCAATAGGGTATTTGAAAGTGATTTTCTAATATTATTGGCATAAAAATCTTATAATTTTTCTTTTTTGTTTTTTATGCTATTTATATTTCATTTAGTTCAGACTTAAGGTTGATCTTATGGGGATTTGTGAAACGTGACGCTAAACATATTCTGTGCCCACACAAATTTATTATACAATTTTAATTAGGTACATTTATGGTGGGTTTATTTTATCAAATGAGCGTGAAACCTCCGATATTTTAGAAATTCTGTTTGCAGCTTGTGAGCTTCACCTTCAAGAATTAGTTGAGTATTTACAAAAATATTTAATTGAAACAAAATCTGAATGGATTGAATAACATTTCAAACTCATTTATAGAACAAGCTTCCAGTATAATTCTTTATTGGAGCTACAACGTTTATGTATAGATTTTATAGCTAATTCACCTGATAAAGTATTTAAATCACTTGACTTTATTTCGCTATCAGAAAAATTTTTAATTTCAATTATTAAAAGGGTTGATTTACAAATGAAAGAAGTTGAAATGTGGGAACATGTATTAAAATGGGGTCTTGAAAAACATCCTACATTAATTCCGGATCCTATGACTTGGACAGTGAAGAATTCATCAAAAAAGTTCATCCGTATAAAAAGGCTTTTTGAAAATCAATTTTATGAAGGACTATTAAATTCCTATTTGGATCCTAATAGTAAGTGATGATATTTTACTCCCTAGATATAGAAATATTGATGGAATCATTGATACAACCATTGTTAATTTAAACATTGTTTCCATAATCTCAAGATGGATCGACAAGATAGAAATTAAAAGCAAAGTTGCTTATGCAAGAGAACTGTATTTTCCATACAAATTTAAATTATTATTAAGAGGAAGCCGAGATGGAATTGCCCCTAAATCCTTTCATGATTTACTTAAACTGTTACTTTCATTAAAGTAAAAGGAACAGGAGAAATACTTGGAGGATATAATCCTTTAGTATGGAGAAGACCAACCAATAATTTAGTTGAATATGGTCAAATTATTGATAGCTTCATATTTTCTTTTAAGTATAAGGATAATTGTAGAGATTCAATTTTAAGCTATGTGAAGAATACTGATAAAGCTTTATGTTATATTAATGTATATGGTTCTTCATTTGGTAATGATCTTTATATATCGTATGCTAATTATTTTAATAATAATTGCATATGAAAGAAGATAAGAGATACAAAAGAAAATTTCGATGTTGAAGATTATGAAGTATTTCAAATTTTAAAGAATCAGAGTTAATTATTTAATTGCTATAATTTCTAAATTTAATATTATTAATAATGCGTGAGAATATTGTTAATCTATGATGAATTGAAAGCTTTCTCGATCAAAATATGTAATTGTAACGATTTTTATACATAAATAAAATGTTGCATATATTCCATATTATTATTAATTTTATGATGCCGACGTTATAATCTGTACAGCTCTTTTTTTTTTTTCTACGAGAGTAACAAAGAAAGAGCACTAATTTAACTTACAAAACAATCAGTGTAATTTTAGAAATGAACTGCTAGATACATGTTAATGATCGATATTCCGTTGTCCGCCCGCTAGTCATATAACGATAAATTAAAAAGAGCCTCAATATATATGTATGTATAAAAGTTATTAAAATAAAGGCAATTGACATCTGTAAATGACGCGATTCATTGCAAATTGTGATTTACAAACTTTGAATTTATTCAAAATTTGACATCAAAAAGAAAAACTACGGAAAGGAGATTTTATTACCCGTAATTTATGTTTTACACATTGCAGAAAATATTTCAATAAATGAAATTACCTATTTGTTTTAAATAATCTTTTTTTCTAGACTTAGCAAATCGAGATGGGGGTTTAATTTAGATGTTAATTTAGCTAGTCCATAATATTTATGGTCGATTAAAATCAAAATAATATCCTAAGAAAAGATTCACGACAAACGATTCATTTATGTAGTTAATTAAACCCTATATGTGTACAAGATGGTTTACTCTATAGAACTCTAAAACTCTGACGACTCAAAGTTTATATACCCCGAATTCTATGATAAAGTTGTAGTATCATTTTCATGCTAATAGCGACTCACGCGGCTATCGCAATAACAAACTCACATTTAACTGAAGTTTACAAACGAATATTTTTTTTACGTTTTCGATCTCAATACATTTGGAACTTTTCCCATATTTTTTTATTTCGTAGTATTGGTCATGTGATTTTATAAAAGCGTAAATTAATTCGGAGACACAAAGATGACAGGTTGATGTTGTGATGTCCTGTTTCACACAAAAAAAATTGGCTGCTGATAAAATCTATATTGTTGTTCATGATATTGTTTTCATAGCGGCGGCTAAAACGTAGCACATCAGAAAGTCCTGTAACTCTAACCATTTTTGTACACATCTCCGTATAATATCGGAATTAAGACCTGATTAAGTATAATCAAACTCAATACATCTTTGTTGGCGATTTGTAAAGCCACGAAAATATTGTTTAGATTAGGCGTAAATGCATGCTTGCACCATGAAATTTTTCGTCCCAATTTCTTAATTAATTAATACTAATAAAAAAGATAATAATCATTTTACCTCCGAAATAACCCCCTTGTGAAACAAGGTAATCTTTTAATGATGGATGGGGTTTTCGTCCACAATATATATATATCACGACAAATTTTCAGAACTCAACCGATCTTATATAATATCAAAAAAAATTCGCAACGAATTGATATATTGTATTTTGACTTCAACCTTCCAATATTTTTACTTAAATTGAAACTCTCTTATTCGTTTGGACCCAAAATTATATAAATAATTTTGTTATTCCTTGAAAATGTTATTAAATTTAATTCCTATTATTGGTCCACTTCATATTTTTTCAACATATCATTTCTTTATCATGGTTTATTTGAAAATAATAAATTATTAAAATTATTATCTCTTGATGCGAGCCTTCATGGGAAGGCGATGCGAGCCTTCACGGGAAGGCGGTGCGAGCCTTCACGGGAAGGAGGTGCGAGCCTTCACGGGAAGGAGGTGCGAGCCTTCACGGGAAGGCGGTGCGAGCCTTCACGGGAAGGCGGTGCGAGTCTTCATGGGAAGGCTCTAGCGCCCGTTATATCAGTGACGCGATGACGCGTTACTGTCGTATCCAATAATCTTATTTTACATCTAACTTAAAAACATTAAAGATGCAGACGATAATTAATTTATTAGATAATTCTATTCCTCTAAATAGACAATACTTTTAAAAAAAGGATATATATTAAAGAACATTTCTAATTATTTCAAATATTAAGAAGACATAATTAGAAAAAAAAATATTATTTTTTTTAATGTATTTATTAGACTTCAAGACAATATTTAATAATTGATAATTTTAAAAAATAATTTACCAATTTTCAATTGAAAAATTTTCATAGTCTTTAAGACATGCTTATGCTGTCAAAAAAATTTTTTACTTTTTTTTTTTCGAATATAGATTTTTTTCACATTGAGTTGGGTCGCTTTGGTTAAAATTTTTTGTTAATAGGTAATTTAATTAAGAGATTTATTTAATAAAACGATTGAATTGGGCGAATGTCAATTTTGATAAATTTTATTCGGGAAATTTTTTGTTTTTTTTTACAGAGAGTTACGTCATTTATTATTATGAAAGTCAAAAATAAAATTATGACAGAATTTAAATTCTTGGGTATTATACTAATACCATTTAATATAATTTAAGATCTGTTTCTATAATAAATTTAGTTCATCGACTAGTTAACGTCATAAAATTAAAAATTTATGTACTATGAGGTAAAGTTTATCGCACAGTGCACATATTTTCTGCCGCACTAACATAGTCTATAAATTTAACGCCCAAAATTAAATCACTGAGAATTCAAGGCTCTTTTTTGCAAACGGAGCTTCTTATACATTTAACACTTTTAAAAATGCCTGCAGGATCAGATTTATTGGACCGATTAAAATCTGAGCACACACGAAATGACGCATTGGATGACTTGAAACGTTTTCTCTCGGATAACGATCCTAATATCAAAAGTAACATATTGTATAATTGTATCAGCTATATTGCCTCGCACACCTACCATTTTACCGACAGACAATACGAAGAACTTGCTAGTCTCGCGATATCTAATAAGGTGCTCACAACAAAACAGAAATCGAATATTGAATCTTGGATCGACAATCGAGATGACCTTATCGAGGAAAAAGGAAGTGGGATGCATTACGTTCCTTATGATGGGCCGGATGATATCGATAGGTATCTAGGACATGGAGAATTTGATGATGACGCTGGATATTATGTGTGTGATTAACTGATCAAAGTGTCCTTTGGTTATACATATTTTAATCATGAAAATTCTTGGTTTTATTGTAATTGTTCTAAAAAAAAAAAAATCCGTTTTACATTTTATGTTAAATATATATCAATATCTATATTCTTATGTCTTGTCAATATTTATAAGTTTTCTTTTTGTTGCAAAGAAATTTAAGATCTTACTTTCCGGATTCCATGTAAAATTTTGTCACTGCGGCTGTCTCAATCTAGTCATTGACATAATTATCGCATTATAAAGATCTCAATGAAGCATATTTTTTTTTTTTTTTTGAAAGTGATTGATTGCTCTTTCTGAATTATATAAAAAAAAAAGAAATAACTCTACTGGACATACCAAATTATCTTATCCACCCACAACCATTACGGAATTTCATCAACGTTACTCTAGCTCATTTTCAAAAATTGGAACCGGATTTAATCCGAATTTATTATATCGGATTCAATCCGGATTTATTATATCCGAATTTATTGTATCCGATAAAGCCCTCAACTGCTAGAATTGCTAGAAGTGGTTTAGAACTTTCATAATGCTTTGCATGCAAATATTTAAATTATTTTGCTTAACGAAAAAAATTCTTATGCAATAAATCTGGTTATAACGATAAAAAGATAATACATTTGTTTGCGTCCTTTTCTTTTCTTTAGGACACTTTTCAGGCTGTGACACATAAAAAGTTTTTTTATAATTTTGTTTTATTTATTGATAAATATGTTTCTTTAATTTTATTTATCATTAAATTTTGTTGCTCATTTTTTTAGATGATTGAATCATTGCGGGCCGTAGCCATCAAAAGATCACGCAGTATGTATTTTTTTTATTTTTAGTTTTCAATTTTTCTATTTACTTTTTTTTTAAAGAATTTGCTCTTAGACGCAAACTATTATATTAGCCAATATAAAATAAATAAATTTGTTAGTTAATTGTGACGCGCATTTGTATGACTGGTCAAAAATAACTAGATACCGGGTTTAAATAATCCGATTATAATAAATCCGGAGGTTTAAATAAATTCGGATATAATAAATCTGCTGGGCAAATTTTGTATCCGGTTATAAATCTAAACCGGGGGAAACCGGATTTAAATCCGAAGATCAAATTCGGTTTTAACCTCTAGTCCTAAGATCGTTTATTTTTTGCTATTATTTTTTCCGTGTCTCCATACAGGCGTGATTGTGATAAAGTTTTGTAATTAATTCGAAGGACTGAATTAAATTACGTGATTGTTCTTTACAGAAACCCGGTCAACGACCATGCCTTTACATAGCTTTATACAACAGTTCCTCAGTGCTGATATATTTTTAAACCCGCAATATTGCGAAATTTAAATTGCAAAATCCACAGGTCAAATTTTTTCCAACAGATACAAAATAGACCATTGCATAATAAAATCGGAATTTTTAATATTTTTCCATAAATAAAAGACTATCTTTATTAAATTAATTTATATCGATAGCAAAATGTCTACTAGTGAACCCTCCAAAACATCTGACCTAAGAAGGGACAATGAGTCCAACGAAACTTCAAGTATCGATGTCGAAACTTTGAGTCTTGAAGCTGAATCCTATATATCTTTTAAATCGAAGAAGTCTAATTCATCTGTAAACTCTTCGATAGATTCATTATCGAATTCTATATCTAAGATGAGCATAGCCTCATCCTTCAAAGAAAAAAAGCAAAAAATTTTAAAATCAGTTAAAAACAGATTAAAAAATTTTAACGAGAATATGCGTAAAGCATTTAATAAAGAATTTCAAGCCTTTGTTTTAAAGGATAAGGAAAGGAAATTGGAAGGAAACTTTTTGGGTTATTACGAATGCTTGATTTCCGGTAATTCCGAATTATCGATTCCAACAATCTCTTTAACGACAGCTAGAATTGATTTACACGAAATTAAAACACAAGAGCCAGCAAAAGCAATGTATTTGGTTTTAACAAAGATCAAAGAATCTCCATATATTAATAGCTCATCATTATTTATCATCACTGGTAAAAGTTTAGAAAATAAGGATAGAACAGGATATATAGGAACAAAATTTAATGAATTTCCTCATTGGATGCAACATGATTCTATTAAGGATTTATTAGTCGGAAAGCCTGTAAAAGGACTTGGAACTTATAGAGTATTAATCAAAAATATGAAAAATACGAATAATGAAAGTAATATTTATAAAGATATTAACTTGAAGGAATTGGAAGAAATGGCTGAGAAAGAAGTCGGGTTTAACTATAAAATGTCATTAGCAACTGGGTATTATATAATGGGCGCCAAAGATTTGAAAACCGCAAATTTGTACCCCGCTGAGGAGATGTATAAAAATGCTACAAAGTGGTATCGTAAAGCTGAAATGTCAGGATCCATTGAGGCGAAGTTATGTCTAGGATACATGTATAGTATTGGGTTTAATATATCGGATTATAATCCAGAAAAGGCAAAAAAATTATTTAAAGAAGTGATTAAAGCAAATGAAAATGCAGAAAATTCAAATTCAAGTAAAGAAACGGAAAAGGCAACCACAGCTAAAGAATTGGCCAGAATAGCAATGAGGAATATAGCCATATTATATCATAATAGCCATGTTATAAAACCCTTTGAATGGAAAAATATTATAAAGGTTACTAAATTAATCGACATTACTTTCCCAAAATTAACAAAAATTAAATTAAAGTTAGCAATAAAATGGTATAAAAAATCATGTGAATTAAACGATAGTCAATCTGCATATAATCTTGGATTACTTTACGAAGATAAGAATGGAATGAATGATAAAATTGAAGCAGCAAAGTGGTTTGGAAAAGCTGTTGATTTTGATGGGAATAATTTATATGCGAAAGCTAAACTTGGAAGAATATTATTAATAGATAATAAAGATTTGGATGAAGATAAGAAGTTGAAGGGAATTACAATGATGAAAGAAGCAGCAGAAGGCGGGTTAGCTGTGGGCCAAACATTAATTGGTAAATTTTATGAAAATGAAGGAAATTATGAAGAGGCTATCAAATTTTATTATGAGGCTGCAAATCAAAATCGTGGATATTATAGTCATGTTGCACAATACCGTCTTAAAAAATTGGATGTTGAAAATCATATTCATAAAGATAAAAACATTATTGATATTAAAAAATTGTATGAAAAAGAATTAAATTATTACTATTGTGATGATGAAGCAATTCTTGAAAATATTAATTATCAATTATAAATTGTAGCGAACAAATTGGCATTCAAAAAAAAAAATCTCTTTTAAATAAAATTATCAATTACGTTATAGCTCTTTAATCCGTAATTTGTGATTTTAATGTAACTTGACTCACTACTCGTCATCTCCCCCAAAAAATATTGATCCGTGTTTGTTTTCCATATTTTTTTCAGTGAAGGGCTCATTTTCACTGATGTCACGAAAAAAAAATGGCAAAATTTTTTATAGGGTCTTGGACAAGACCTTTATCACAATTGTTAACAATTTGATTTAATGTACAAAAACATTATGGGCACAGTTTAACTTTTTTTTTTTTTTAAAAAAAAAAGATGAATACATTTAACAAACGAAACTTACAAAATATCAACGCCAAAATTAAATTCTAAATGACAACAAATATTTATTTTTATGCAGAAATATAACTATCCTATATTAGATATACGTGATTTAGTATTAAGAATGGTAACTTCTGGATATTTCAGAGATTACAATTCAGTGAATATACCCTAAGTCAATATTACGAATCAATACAATATCATGTAAAATTAAAAATAATATAAATTTACAAATTGGTTAAATAGTTGTGAAGGATAAGTTTTTATTTGGTTAATTATACTCTTTATTAATATGATAATAAAAGTAAGTTCTAGAGACTTGATAAAAATACAGAGTTATTATATATATTGAATAATTAATAAAAAAAAAAGTAAACCAAAGAAAATAAATAGACATGTTACTAGAAAATAAAGTTGTCAAAATGATCAGAGATTTATATTGATTCTTAGCTAAAATTTATCCTATTACAACATATACTTTATCTTATTTTAACTATAAAATTATTCTTCTGCTTAATATACAATATATATTATCAGTTTTTTTATAATTTCTAAGTAATATTAAAAACTAACTATAATAATATTTAATTATAATAAAACAAAAAAAAATAATTTGTTATTTAATAATTACAAACTACTTTTTATTATATAATAATTATTATATATATAGTGATATTCATTAATATATATTAAAACTTGATTTCAAATAAATTTATAATATGTATAAAAAATTAAGTATAGTAAATATTTTCTTTTTCTTTTAAAAATCAAAAATTTAATTAAATAAATATATAATTTATATTAAATAAAAATATTTATTTCATTATCCGTAATAATTGCATTTTCTATAAATTAAAAATAAAATATTTAATATAATAAAATTAAAATTACTTAAAATTTTAAAATTTAATTACCAATACTTTGACTAATTATTATTATATTATTTTGATTAAGTTTTATTTAAATTTTTAGTAAATTCAAGTAAATAACTTGTATAATATGCTTTTGAATAAAATTCAACATTAATTATATTACTATCTGTATTATTGTTTTCCTTTGTTTTAATATTTTATCTGCTTTATAAAAGTTTATAATATCATTCATTAATTCTTTATCAAAATCTTTAATAATAATGTTATTTTTCCAATTTTCAATAATCTTTTTAATATTTAATGCAGTTGGTCTTTTTAATGGATCTATATCCCAACATTTTTTCATTAAATTTATATAATATTGTGGAGTGTTTTCAATAATTTTAGGTTATCTTTTATTTTTATAATTACTTAAAGCAAGTTAAAGATCATGAGCTTCATTTGAATAGAAAACTTCCAGAAGTAAATGTTCACATAATCATAGAAAAACTATATATATCACTAGCTAAGTATAAGGTTTTCCTCTCAAAACTTCAGATGCTATAAATGGTAAAATACCATAAATTTCATTTTGTTTAGAAGATTGAAAATATTTTACAGGTTTACATAATCCCAAATCACTAATAGATAAAACTTTGTTTCTAATATTTAAAATATTATCATGATGAAAATTACAATGAATAAGATTTTTTTGATGTATTTTATTAAGTCCACTAATAATATTATATAATTGTGATAATTTAATAATCTATCTATCTTTAACTATATTTTATAAATTTTTACCTAAACTATTATTTTCTCATATTTCATTACTTTCATTACTTCTATATAATTTAATGTATTTGGATCTTGAGTAAATCCATATAATTAAATAAGATTTTCATCTAAATAATTTTTTAACTGACTATAACGTATATAATAAGATTTCACTAAAATAATAAAATATAATTTAAAATTTATTAATAATAAGTTAAAATAATTAATAATTCTCATTTAAAAATTCTTCATTTAAATTATATAATTTATCAAAACATTTAAGAGATACTTCTATTTTATTACTTCTAATCCAATTTTTAACATTATGTGAATAAGATTTATTAAATCCACTTAACTAAGTAGCTTTATATATAATGCTAAATCCTTCTTTATCAAGATATTTAATATTTATAAATTTATCATAAAAAATCCATTCTAATATTTGTCTTCTATTTTTAGCATACAATTGAATATCTTGAATATATTTATCAATAAATTTATTGTGTTAGTCTAATTAGAAAAATGTTGTTGAAATAATTTAGAATTACAATATATAGATCAAAATGGGAGTTCTAGAACAAAATTTCAGAATAGCTGTATAAATAGTAAGCCTCTGCCTAAGTGCAAAACAGTATATGAATTTTTATGGAATCTATATTGTACTCTAAATTATCTTACAAGATTAGAAAACATATCAAAATCCTATATTAAATTCATGTTTTAAAATGAGCTAGGTGTAAATCCTGTTAACTTATCTCCTTACACATATTTTTAGCTTTCAAGATAAAGAAGTATACCATTTTTATTAGCATAATGGCTTATTTTTAATCCCAAATTATATAACGAAAAATATATGCTATTCTGTTCGCCCTATAAATGAGTATAGAATACTGAGGACGGAAGTGTTCAAGTGTACTCTATATGAGTTTCTGCATGCTCAATAAACATATCTTAGTTTTATGTTATCATAGAATTAATTCTAAAGCTGATTCATTATCATATAGCAAAGGTCAAAAATCTAACCAAAAGAAATTCGTCTAGCCAAGTCCATCCAAAAAAATCTAACCAAAAGTTATTATCTATTCTGAGTTTTTAAGGCCTTATCAAACTTATCAAATAATCTGTTATAGTATTGGATCATATAATAACCTTTAACATGTAGTGAACACTTAGACGAATCAGTAAGCTTACCACATATACTACATAGTACACATACCTTAGTTTTCCAATACTCATGACACCCTTCTTCACGTATGCAAAACTTACCACAAGTCTTGCCAATCGAGTTTTTGAATCAGGTTCAGTTCAAGTCATAAAATTAAATTCAACTTGATTCGAGAGTAAGAATGAGTTGACTTGAGTTCAACCATTAATGATTAAACAATTCTACTTTTTAATCGATGTAAATCCATAATAGGTTGGTTGATCATCATTTTTTTTTAAAAAAAAATTAAGCATTAGTTTCAGAACAACACTAGTGTTAAATTAATAATTATATATATTACTTGTATCGTAAGATATATTGGTTTTATTAATAAGCATTATATTAACATTTATTAATGTGTCTATTATTATTTTCTTCT
>CAMKVN010001044.1:0-21253 GCA_946474995.1 Funneliformis geosporum | reverse complement strand
TCATCGGATTCACAAATTACAAATGTAATTGATATAATATTGTGTATCTAAATAGACTATCACAAACTAGTAGATCACTAGTAGTTTGTAGATCACAAATAACAATTGTTACAGTAATTGTTTAGAGTATTATTACTAACAACGTACGAAGATAAAAATGATATTAAAGGATTCTTACCCAATGGAAAGGGCACAATTACATGGAATCCTCGCAATGTAATAATATTGTACTTTCCCAATTAATAAGCTTTATAAGTTCCTGTGAAAACGATGAAATGATCATAAAGCTATATGAAAATCTAAATGATAATTTGAAGCCATCTATTCATTCAATTTATTCAAGATTCAAAGAAATGAAACAAATAATAAAAAATTCGTATGAGGATAAAATAGAAGGAGAGGTCATGAATGTAAAAGGGAAAAAACTGATATGGATTTTCTATATGCCTAATAAATTATCATGATGTAAAAGACATTAATCCATTAGGTCAAAGGAAAATAAATTTCGATATCTATAGACTTGAGATTTTGGATGGCGATGACATTATTATCTATTACGTATCCGATTATGAATGCAGATTCATTATTTTTAACTTTCAATTCAAAAAAATTATTATGAAATATTTTTATCATGATATAGAAAATTTTCTTGATTGTAAAAGATTTCCACGTCCAAACCTAAATTTTCTAGAAATGGAATGATCATGATAAGGAGGACAAAAAAAATATAGTCATGGAATTTCTGCATGCAAAAACTTACATCATAGAAATGAGCGATGAAATTATTGATATAGCTAACAAGAATAAAGATAGTGCAATTATAAGAGAATACCTCGAAATATTATATGAGTTTCTTACCGATGAAACAGTTACTCATTTGGATCATTTTAAATCTATGGAATTATCACTAAATATCTTCAAATATTGAATTATGATTTTCCCATTAATTACTCAGATTTCCTTTCTAAAACCTCCTATATTCCAAACCCGTACAAAAATACATCTTATTTATCTAACCAAAGAAAATCTTTTGATTTTACATTTGATCATACTGATCATGCGAATTTAGTTTAAATATATAGATTTGATGCAATTAATTTTTTAGTAAATGTTCTGAGTTTTATTACTTTTTGGGCTTATTTTAAATTAAATATATTCATTCAAGTTGTTTGTAATAGAATTCTCTACGTATTTTTTAATATTAAAAAAGATAAAAACAAAAGGGTTGTCAGTTTTGTTATTCCATACCTGGGTTTTACAAGGTATAATCCTAAATATAATTTTTGGAAGGAATTACTAAACCCGCCTGCCAACTTATTTATTAAGTTGGATGATCAAAAATTTTACGATAGTTGGAATGCTGAGGCATTACTTAATTTCAAATGGAATTCTTTTGAGAAATATTACTATTGTCTTATGTGGGGATTTTTTACCGTGTATTTGCTTTCTTTTGGAGTAGCTTCATCCATGCCCTCATCAGCTATAACAGATACTCTTTTACGTATTAGCATTGTTCTTGGTTCATTTTATATTTTTCATGAATTTAGACAATTTGTTTGGGATGAGAGAGCGTATATTACAGATCAGTGGAATTGGTTTGGTATGCAAAGTAACTTTTACTTGGTTTATTAATTATCAACAAAAGGATTTACGTTTTATTCCCTCTAGACCTTGCCGCATATATTTTCCCAGTATATGCTTCCATCTTTTGGTTAAATCATGAAAAACCTCAATTATGGTTGATTTCTATATCAAATCTATTATTACATTTTAAATTTAACATTTTTGCGAGTACTTGATGGTTTTGGCTTTTATTTTACACTCATTGTTGCTGTAACCAGGAAGATATTATATTTTTTATTGATCTTGTTTCTTTGTTTACTTAGCTTTGCACATGCTTCTTATCTTATTTTGGCTCCAAATGAAATATATGATATGAATCATCCAGTAATGAATGATGATCCAAATAATCCATGGAATCTTGTAGATAAATATCAATCCGTTTCTCCTGACGGCTCTACAATAGTTTATAGTAAACTACCTGATTCTAAAGTAAATCAGTTTATTACTTATAAAACTTCACTCTTGGCCATGTATTTGTTTTTAACGGGAGATCCATCGGCATTTAATGCATGGACATACCTGGAAAATCCTTTCATGACAATTCTATTAGTTATGTTTTCATGCCTAATTGTAGATTACCTCATGAATTTATTTATTGGATTGCTTAACTTAGAAATTGAAAATATAAAACATTTCCCGTATTTGCTTCGGAAAGCAAAGGTTTTGGTTGAAATTAAGCTTTTTCTACTTCTTCCAAATCAACGAAGGTGGAGCCATTGGTTTCCGGATTTGTTGTAAGTTAATTATAATGGCCTGCATATTTGCAATATTAGGAACTTATTTTTACCTTATTTTTTTTTTGTCATATAGATTCTATGAGATGCCGATTGAAAGGTTAGACACACGATTACAGAAATTGATAATTCATTATCGCATTACCAACCACATATTTCTGATAAATTAAGAAAATTTGCTGAAATGAAGAATGTAATATCAAAGTCAGAAGGAAGTGACGATTTATTAAAGAAATTTGAAAAATTAGAAGATAAATTAAATCTACTACTAGAACAATTTGATGGTTAATTACTATTAAATTCACTCTTATTAATTTCTATTTAAAATTAATAATGGTTCAATTAAAAATGGAATGAGTTATGAATATTTTTCAAATGATATGCAATCCCCTCGATAAGGACGGAGTTCGTGGTCTATCCCCTCATCAACACATTTAGTGTTAAGGCAATGTTTATATACAAAATAAATAAGTTCTAACTTTATTTTATTATTGTTTCTGAGCTTCATCGATTTTCCAATGCGACGGTTGATATAGTAATAAAAGATCGGTTTGGTTTATCACGAAATTATTTTTTATTATTTTATTAGTAACTTCTTTCTGAACCCGCTTCGAATGTTCACTTTTTGAAGATAAACCTCTATATATGATGTAAATTTACAAGGTGACATGAGAGAAAATTTTTCGAAGTATAATTTTTTTAATTATATTCTGAACTGGACATCCAGTGAATTATTCCAATAGACTGGAATAATCAGTCAAATGAACTGTGACTACAATGTTTTGGAAGTTATTAAATAAAGATTTGTTTTTTGACACATTAGTTAATAAATTCATTCGAACTTTACATTTAAATTATGTCAATAAATTACAATCATTCGTTTTTTTTATAAAATATTTTCATGACAATATTATACAATAATAAGGATACCTTTTTCGTTGATTTTAGTGAAAACATTAATAAAATTTTAATCCTAAATTCTTAATACAAAAGGCTGCAATAATTAACTTAATTCTAGAGTTATCCACCAATTTTATTCATTCATGTATTAGGTCTTGCACTATCTCACAAAGACAATACTCATAAAAAGTTGTTTTTATTTAATTTTTGATTTCTTTAAATTGTATTCTAAATTATATTCAAAATTTACTATTTTTTATCTTCAAATTTCTAATATACCATCAAAACATAATTTCCAACATTTCACCTTAAATACAAATAAATGACACAGTTCGGGGTGTTTATCAAATATAAACAAGGAAAATGTAAGCAGAAAGTTCAATGATAAAATGGATAACAACGACGGAATTTAAAAAAGATACAACCCAAATAAAGTATTACCTCAATCGTCGTCGCTCTATACGATCAGATACGTTTATTTTGTTAAATATTCGTTAAATCAATAAAGATTTATTGTCCAGTTTGGCCGCTAAACAATTGAACATATTGGTCAGCAAATTGGCCGGAGTACAATTTGGCCAACTGATCTGCATTAATAAATTGAAATTTTTATATTATCGAAAATTAAATCAGCAAAAATCTAATTTCAAAAGTCACGAGACAACTGTTAATATCAGAATTCGAAAAAGCCATTCACATATTTTTTATGGGTGGCTAAAAAATTGTGTCGCCAGACACTAAATGATAATGCAAAGTGATCGAACATCCTGTGATTTTTGAAATTTGTCATAATTGGCTTCTAGACTGATTTTGCATTTGGTTCTTTCTTTTTTTTTTATAATTGCATTGATGAATGTTTTGATTTTTCTGATTATTATGAATCTTTATTATTTTTTTTTTTACTTCATAGATTTTTTACTATCTCAGATTAAGTATTTTTGAGTGGTTTTCATATTTTTTTATTTTTTGATCATTTTTCTCAAATCCATTTAATATTATAAAGCTGTGATAACAGATAGCTTGAATTATGCATTAGCTATTATTATGGCGACCCTATTAAATAATAATAAATTATACAGTATATTATAGATTTGATTTTTTTTATTATTATTATTAAAGTAGTAGTTTAAGTCGGCACCATTTAGCAATTATTTAAGTTTATTTTATTATGCTTCTGTAAAAATATCCTTTAATAATTGATAGAATATAATCTAATAGTATGCAAAATTGGTAATATTTATGTGATCTGGCTAAGAAGAAACTTTATTTTCTTTTTAGCTTCGTGGTAGTGAACATGATATCCTATAACAAAAATACTCATTATCTATATGAAAAAAAGTATTGTACAAAATTTGTTAAAAATAAAATAGTTCGTACAAAGAAACTAAAGTTTATATTGTTCCTAAAATTTTTCATTTATTTTATCAGCCATAAGGTTTTCTAAAATTATTTACAAACTTTAAATTTTGATGTATTCTGCAATTTTACGGGTCACAAGGCAAAGTATATGTTACAAAAGAGTTATAAAAGTTAACAAAAAAAGACGTTACTTTTTTATTATCCAAAGCCGTTCTTTGAGACTGAGGCAGAACTCCTTATGTATTTAATAAATAACTGTAAAGTCTTTTGACAATTTTGCTGCCGTTAACTCAAACTAAATTTCGTGAAATGCAGTCATTTCCTAATGTAATTGTGGTAATATTTACCACAATTTTATGTACTTTATTTATCAAAAAAGTTTATCATATAGGTAAAACTTGATATTAATTACTAATAGAATTTTTCATTAGCTAAGCAGAATTTTAGGAGAGTTATTGAATTTTTAAATATTCTGGTCTGATATCTGTTAAGGAATCAGGTAAATTTGGCAAACTATTTATTTGAGTATCATAACACCAGAGGGTTTTTAAGGAGTTTGGTAAAGTTGGTAGGCTGGTTATTCGAGTATTGCTGCAACTGAGTTCCATTAAGGAGTTTGATAAAGTTGGTAGGCTGGTTATTTGAGTATCATCGCAATTGAGTTTAATTAATGAGTTTGGTAAAGTTGGTAGGCTGGTTATTTGAGTATTTCCGCAATAGAGTTCCGTTAAGGAGTTTGGTAAAGTTGGTAGGCTGGTTATTTGAGTATAATAACAACTGAGTTTCATTAATGAGTTTGGTAAAGTTGGTAGGTTGGTTATTCGAGTATAGAAGCAATAGAGTATTGTTAAGGAGTTTGGTAAAGTTGGTAGGCTGGTTATTGGAGTATTATAGCAACTGAGTATTGTTAAGGAGTTTGGTAAAGTTGGTAGGCTGGTTATTGGAGTATTTTTACAAATGAGTTTAATTAATGAGTTTGGTAAAGTTGGTAGTCTGGTTATTTGAATATATCTACAGAAAAGTACTTGTAATTTTCTAAATCTTTGTAATCCTCCTAAGGTGTATAATATATTCTTATTATCTTCTGTAATAATTAAACTTTCAATAGTATCATCGTAAATAATGACGTTTGTTTCAGTATTTGATTCTAATGCTTCTACTACATTCAACTGATTCAAATTTAAATTTTGATTATCTGTTCCATTATTTGATTCTAACGCTTCTACTATATTCATCTGATTCAAATCAAAATTTTGAATCAATTGAGATAATTCCCCATGTAATGAATGAGAAGATTTTTTAGGCAATTGAATTTTTGATTCTTCATTCATTTGTTTATTTTCTAATATATTAGTTTTTGTAAGAATTGCATTTAATGAATCAACTATTTTGTTTATTGCTGGACGATTTTCTGGCTCACCTTCCCAACACTCTAAAATCACATAAACAATTTAGTGATCGAAAACATTATATAATCAAAATAATATATTTACCTGTATAAATTTTTACGTAATATTCAGGAGTACCAGGAATGATTCTTTCTCTGAGTCCTTGTAAAATGTCTATGGCTAAAGTAACGTCATATTCTACACCTTCAACATAAAAAGGTGGTCTACCACTCGATATCTCCCATAACAACACGCCAACACTATAAATATCACTTTTTTCATTTAACGTATATGATTGCAATGTATTATCGTTTTTCCTCTGCCTGTCAAACCTTTTTGGATCAACATAAGGAAGTATTCCAAAGACTTCTGAATGTTTTTTAGTTGCTTCTTCAATTCTTTTAGATAATCCAAAATCCGCTAGTTTAATAACGTGTTGATGAATCAATATGTTATTGGAATGCTAATATATATATATAAAATTGTTAAAATTAATTATTAAACATATTGAAATTAAATGTATAAAATGTAAGATTACCAACCAAATCACGATGCACAATTCCTTCTTCATGTAAATATGACACTGCGCTAGCCAACTGATATGCAAATTTGTATTTATCATCCCAAGTAAGTTTATCAAAATTATCCTTCAAATATTTTCTCAGTGCACCGCCGTCGGCATATTCCATCACTAACCAATACTTTTTCAATTGATCGTTTTGTTTTTCTAATTTTTAAAATAAATAAAATTAGTTAAAATTAAAAATAAAAATAAAATATATTTAATAAACTTTATCATGAATATTTATTACTTTGTTTTGAAGTTATCCCATAAAAACGAATAATATTACTATGAAAATCAACTCCACGATGAAGTTCGAGCTAAATTATTACGAATATAAATTTTAGTTTGATATATAAATAATTTCACTAAATAGACTGAAATGCAATATTGCCTTTGTAATTACCTCATGAACAAGTTCTTTAACAGCTTCATTGTTAATGCAATGAAATGATTTTAATGCACGGTATTGCTTTGAACTTTTCCAAATTGCACGATAAACCTTTCCAAAGCCGCCTGTACCAATCTCTTGAAAATTGCTAAAATGTTTGTATTCGTAGCATTTGATATCTTTGCTTGAAACATATTCTTCAATCCATTCATTTGAATTATTGGAAGCTTGTATATTTAATTTAATTTTTTTTTAGCAATAAATTTTTTTTAGAGAAAAAAATGCGTTCGGTAGATCATGCAACGTTTTATCAAATTTCTAAGCCCTTGGTCATATGAATGATCGGTGTAACTGAAAAAATTTTTTTTTCTAAATAAGTTATCCGAGGCGATCAAATCTTAATTTGCCGCCATTTTTGATTATGTTTGTTTATAAGATTCCTCTTGGTAATATGTAGGGTGCTTTATTTGGTTTTTTTTTAATCAACTAATAATTATGTAATAATGACATAATGAATTTGATGGTAAAATTAGACTATTACAGTATAAATTAGACTCCTTGACCATTTTGTTCAAACCTTTATTTCCTGCAAATTTACAAATTTGCAATTACGCACTTACGATTTTTCTTACCATCCTCCCACCCCTGCTACTCTATAGTATAGTTTATAGATTGTCGTGTTCGTGATTTGATGTTATACACGCATCAAAAATATTTTGGTAGAAATTCGCAATTATTAATATAATTTTGGTCATAATGTTTGACCAACCTTTCTGTTCACAGGCTGTATACTGTGAACGGCTCTTAATATTAGTAACGTTTCAAAAAAATTTTTGTCTTGATTGGAATAAAAAATTTCGATTAGCTTTTAATATTACAAATGGATTACATTATTGCATAAATAAATATTTTACATCAGATCTTGTAAGTAATTTAAGAAATTTAAGAATCAATGCTAGTTTATTTATTTATTTTTGTTGTAATTTTGACTAATAAATTTCTATTTATAGCATGCTAAAAATATAGTAGTACATCAAGGAAAAGCAAAAATTACAGATTTTGGTAATTCAAGTCAGTGATGGCAAATTATAAGGTCATTTGACTTGAAATTTATAATAACAATAAGGTCATTTGAGGTCATTTGAGGTCTTTTCAAGGTCATTTCAAGGTCTTTGTACACACTATTTGAAAATGATAGAAAAGTTCATGTTTGGCGTCTTCCTAGGGAGAAATTGCATGGTCTCAACAGTGAAGCATGGTGTGTGGGAGGGGTAATGATGTGGTCTTTTGCCAACCCTGATTCAAGTGAGTGTACTATACTTAGTTACGCAATTCTTGGCAATGATTAATAACCTTGCAGCTTGGGTAACAAAATGCTTATTAATCGCTTCCTAATAGGCATATTGATATATATTTGATTAATTCAAGAAGTCTGAACATGCATAAAGGTCCAAAATGTCAATTCTAACAGATACGATCAAATTTTGGCGTAGTCAAATTCTGAATGTAAATTGACCCTCTTCTGAAGTTTCAAACTCCGTCTCAAAAGAAGGCATAACCCAAATCATCAAAACCAACTATTAAATTCTTTGTATTTTAGCTGGGAAATTATTATCAATGTATAAGTTCATAAAGTAAATGGGTGTTGGCCCAGCCACTTCCAAAATGCGAAAAATAAAAAATACATACTGTACATGGCATGATTTGTAGTAAAATATACGATATTTTTCGGATTCTGAACTGTTATGGTTATTTCATATTTTGCCACCCTACAAAAAAACATTTCGACTGTGCATTTTATTTTAATATTTGAAAATAATTGGGATTACTTCTTCCCCTAAATAGTCCAGAAATTATCTTGTTATTTTATGACATAAAAATTGAATTGTACAGTATTTTTTTTATAGGACTATCGAAAATGGTTTAGCTAAAAGTATGACATACTTAATATTCTTCCCGACTAAAGGCATACAAACGTGTTTTTTAGAGTAAAAAAAGAATTAAAATATATAATCGAATGTGGTAAAAGTAAATAAATTTTTTAATTATGATTCCATCATTCAGGTAAATCGTTGAAACACCATCTTCAGTAATAACCGAAGGCTTAATTTCAAGTTTATGTCAACGCGCAAAATAATTTCTTGTTCTAAAAATATTATCCTTATCAATACCCAAAAACGACGATAACATTATATTCATTATCACGACCAATCCAAATATCAGATTTACATCAAGTGCCAATAACTTCACTAAGAGTTTTGGCTTTTGCAATATATTGTTATAAAGTGATTAATATCCTGAAAAGTTGGAACTTGAATGATATGTTCATCTTGATTGATCTTTGAATCATCTTCGAAGAGGTGGTTTTCGGAGATTTTTCGCGTCGTGGCACCTAAGCGTTTGTCTCTTTTTTTAAAAAAATAAATAAATAAAATATAGATTCATACTTAAAATAAAACCGTTTTATATACTATCAAAAGTTATGATCAAGTTGTGACGCGTTATATATAAATTAGTTACGATTAATAATAAAAATCCTCACTAAATGCACCCCCTCGGGACCTTAGTAAAAATTTGAAAAAATGTGCATTTAAAGAGAAGATTTTTTTATATGATTTCTATATGTTTGGACTGAATGAGGGCATGCATTGATAAAGATATAATATAGAGTGTGCATTAATGGAGGTTTGATTGCATAAAATGTGCTCGAGGAATTGTTAGTAGTTTTTTTTTGTAGATCAATTGGCCAAATTGTCCTCCGGCCAAATTGTCTAGACAAAATGACTCCTGGACAATAAGTGCTTGCTGAAATTCGGGTATAAAAATGGTGGGATAAAAGGCATTAGTTAACAAGATTTCCTTCGCATTTATAAATTTATTTGCTAATAAATAATTACAAGACAAAAGGGGTATATTTATATCTCTTTTATTAATAAAATATTACAAACATGAACATTAATTATCATAAATCATATATAATAGAATTTTTCATGAGCTAGGATAGTTATTGTACTGAATTTACAGAAGTTCTGGTGTTGAAATCCGTCAAGGAATTGGGTAAATTTGGTAAACTATTTATTTGTGTATCAAAACACCAGAGGGTTTCTAACGAGTTAGGTAAAATTGGTAAGCTAATTATTCGAGTTTCATAACAATAGAGTTTCGTTAAAGAGTTTGGTAAAGTTGGCAAGCTGGTTATTTGAGTTTTATAGCAATAGAGTTTTGTTAAAGAGTTTGGTAAAGTTGGTAAGCTATTTATTTGAGTTCCATAGCAATAGAGCTTCTTTAATGAGTTGGGTAATGTTGGTAAGCTGGTTATTTGAGTTTCATAACAATAGAGTTCCGTTAAAGAGTCGGGTAACGTTGGTAGACTGGTTATTGGAGTTTCATAGCAATAAAGTTTCGTTAAGGTGTAGGGTAAAGTTGGTAAGCTGGTTATTTGAATATTTTTACAGTCGAGTACTTGCAATTTTCGAAATCTTTGTAATCCTCCTAAGTTGCTTAATATATCCTTATTAAGTTCTGTAATCGTTAAACTATGAATTGTATCATCATAAATAATGACGGTTGTTTCAATATTCGATTCTAATTCATTTACATTCTCTTGATTAAAATTAAAATTGTGAATCAATTGAGATGAATATAAAGGTTGTTTAGACAATTGTAGGTTTGACTCTTCATCATTCATTTGCTCATTATCTATATTTGTTTTTGTAATAATTGTATGTAATTCATCAAGTACTTTGTTCATATCTGGACGATTGTCTGGCTCGCCGTTCCAGCATTCTAAAAATCACATAAAAAATTAATTATAGAAACATTACATATATAAATTATAATTATAATGATATATTTACTTGTATAAATGTTTACGTAATATTCAGGAGTACCAGGAATGACATTTTCTCTGAGTCCTTGTAAAATTTCTATAGCTAAACTAATGTCATAATCTTCACCTTTAACATAAAAAGGTTGTCTACCACTAGATATCTCCCATAACAGCACGCCAACGCTGTAAACGTCACTTTTTTCATTTAGCGTATATTGTTGTGATATCTCAGTTTTTCTCTGCCTAACAAATCTTTTGGGATCAACATAAGGAAGTACTCCAAATACTTCTGAATGTTTTTTTGTTGCTTCTTCAATTCTTTTCGATAAGCCAAAGTCTGCGAGTTTAATCACACTTTGATGAACTAATATATTGCCGGAATGCTAAAAATTTTACACTTTTATTAATTATATACACTATATACATAATAAACAGCAAGATAATAATAAACATATAAAATTACCAAATCACGATGGACAATTCCTTCGTCATGTAAATATGAAACAGCGCTAGCCAACTGATATGCAAATTTATGTTTATCATCCCAAGTAAGCTTATCAAAATTACTCTTTAAATAGTTTCTAAGTTCACCGCCATCGGCATATTCCATCACTAGCCAATACTTTTTCAATTGATCATTTTGTTTTTCTAATTTTAAAAATAAATAAATGAGTTAAAAAATAAAAATAAAATATCAATATCAAAAAAATATTTAATAAACTATTTCATTTACTTTGTTTTGAAGTTATCCCGTAAAAGCGAATAATATTACTATGATCATTAACTCCGCGATGAAGTTCGAGCTAAATTGTTACGAATATAAATTTTAGTTTGATATAAATATACTAAATAGACTGATTTACATACAATATTGCATTTTGTAATTACCTCACGAACAAGTTCTTTAACAGTGTCATTGTTAACGCAATGAAATAATTTTAACGCACGGTATTGATTTGAACTTTTCCAATTTGCACGATAGACTTTGCTAAAGCTGCCTATGCCAATCTCATGAAAATTGCTAAAATTTTCGTATTCGTAGTATTTAATACTTTTGCTTGAAAAATATTCGTCAAACAACTCATTTGATTTATTGGAAGTTTGCATATTGATTTTTTTTTTTTTTTTTAATTGGATATTTAGGATAAAATCTTTTTGGAGAGAAAAATGCGCTCGGTAGATCATGCAATGTTTATATAATTTTAAGCCACTGGTCATATGAATGATCGGTGTAACTGTTAAAAAAAACATTTTTTCTAAATAGTAATATGTATTTCCTTCTTGAGTTAGTTGTTCATTTTTAAAAGAAATTTACTCGAGAAATTAATCATTAAAAAGGTTAGATGTTTATCATTATAACGCTAATTTTTTTTTTTTTTTTAAAAAAAAAAAAAAAAAAAAAAAAGAGAAAAAGCGACATAATTTATTATCCTTTTTAAAAAAATACTTTATCTAGCAACATGGATTAAGTATTCTAATTAATATACAAATTATTCTGTTAAAAGTTTAAAAATGAGAGTTCAAATAATTGTAAAGAAAATATTATATGATACAAAGTATTAGTAATCCTCATTGTTTTAAATAAATAAGGATAGTGCATCCATATTCCATCTTATTATTTACTCAAAATTCGTGAAAATATAGATTCATATTTTTTGATTAGAAAATCTTTTCATGATCTCTTTAAAAATTTAACTAAATGCGTCAATGGAATAAAAATTTTATATTTCATTTTTTATTGAAATTAAGTTTTTCGAAAATAATAACTGAAATATTTAATGAAATGATGCTGTATGATGAAATTGATAAATTGAAAGTAAAGTACAAAAATGACAAAATATTATTTTCGGATGTAAAATTTGTAAGTTTGTAGAATTATAAATACTGTATCTTCTTTTTATTCTTTTTATTTTGATAATATTTCTATCTGAAGCATTGTATCAGGCGTATTTAACGATAAAAAAGAGAATAATGAACAAATTATAGTATAGTTTTCGTATAACCAATGACAAATAGTTTAAGTAAAAAAAAAATGCATAAAAGATTCGATTCGTTCTCGTATTAATTAAAGTAAATAAATTAATAAATTTATTGGGAAAATAATAACAATAAATTTTAATAAAAGTATAAGAAAATATGTACATTTAACATTTTAGCAAAAATTCTTTAGATTTAATTAATGTTTTAAATAAATATAAAATATAAGTTTTAGCCACAAATAAAGTTTTCAAAATCGCATTCTGCTAAAAATTCGAAACTTTTTTTTAATTGAGAATTTCGCGAGGTTCAACTTTTGAAAAGCGAGCCACTCAACACGATCAGACATTAAACGTTCCGAGGTCGACTCTACAGTCGAGTATCAATTATAGATTTTCAAAAAAAAAATAAAATAAAAGTAAATTGTCTGTTGTTGTGTTGATTAATTGTCGCAATCGTTTAATAAACTTTTCGATTTCATTGTTCGTGTGGCTTTCAATTCAATTGATGACTTTAGTAAATTTTAGATAAACATTTCAAAAGATAAAAATAGAACTAGTATTTGCAGTGGCTTCGTCCCCAATTTGATATGATAAAGAAATTAAAAGGTATTCATTATGATAAATTATACAAATTATAGCTTATTTGATTTTTATTGTTATTACTTTTTCTAATTTTTATTTTTATAATTTATCTTTCATGAACACGCCTTTTTTATTGCTTTTAACCTATTTATTTATTTATTTTATGAAATCAGTTGGATGCAGCATAAATGCGTTGATTTATTTATTATTTTTAGTTTTTTACCTTTATTTTTATTTTTTATTATTAATTTAACATTTTTTTTTTCATTGGTAAGGCTTAATTTTTTATTTCTAATTTTCGTTTTTTAACTTATTCTACTTTTTTATTCAATTTATTTTTAGGTTCTTTTTCGTAATTAATCAAATTGGTACTTAACTTATATGGGTGGAATGTTTCTTAACTATTTATCCAGACTTGCCAATATTGCTAATTGAATTTTAATTTGAGAAATTGTTTTTATAATTCAATATTAAAAAAAAATCTATCGGCTGCAACTTAAAACCTGTTTATAATTTTTTTATTCATTCAAGAAACATTGATATTGATAATTTTAAAATGGTATATATATATACATGTCATGTATATTGATTTCCTACCAAAAAAACTCGTTTAATACGTAACAGTAATGGTAATACTTTATAATAAAAATTTTTTTACCACAAAATAAAATTTATCCCGGATTAATTTCTAGCCCACGCTATCCAAAACTGATAAGAAAAAACTTAAAATACTATGTTCTCTTCAATGGATCCACTTCAGACGAATTCTTTTCCTTAATACATCGATAAATTGTGGCACAGTAAATCATGTATAATGTGAAATTGCAAAAAATTATACACAAAACTAAAAATAAATTCACCAGATGAACTTTAGAGTCATATTTATTGACCTCGATTGAACCAATTGTGACTAATGATACAATTGAAACTTTAAAAAATTTACGTGTGTAGGAATATATGCAATAGCTGTATGCAAATTTACAAATACTTTACGAAATATTTGTATAATACTTTTTATAATTCGTGCGATAATTAATATACCATTATATAAAAAGGCGGCAAGTTTCTTTTAATGGTAGTTTTAATCATCCAAATATGCATTTAATTTCGTAACTGAAGAAACATATATATATATATCGTTTTTACATTAGCGTTTTTTCAAATAATTTTTTATTTCGCTAATTTTTATATGTACATCGCGCTATCATTCATTAATACTTCAATTCTATTTTTCCAATTATCACGATCCTTAATTTGGTTATCCATTTAATAAATTCTTTGACAAATGTTTTTTCATTTTTAATATCTAATTTAATTATACTTTTCATTTTAATAAATTCTTCGGTTAAATTTTTATATGTCATTCATACTTGTTTTAATTTTAGACATATTATGAATAAACTTTTTAGTATCTTAAAAAATACTTTATTAAGAGTTGCCTCGATTCTAACTTCTTCTTAGATCCTTGAAATTTAATGTCCATACAATAGATCCTTTTCTAATTGATATCTTCCTAAAAAATTATCTTCTTGCTGATGTTGATTAGATAATTCAGAAGCCGTCTACAATTACAAATTTATAGCTTTTCAACCTTCAACATGTAGCACATACTAAGTATGTTGATTCAGACGCTAAATTGCGCTTTATTCCTTGGACCAAAGTTCAATATCTGAAAAAGAAACGTTTTCAAAAGTATTTTTCGAAGAGAATCTCTTTAGGTTCAAGTTTCGTGTCATAAAAAAATGTGACTCAGAAAATAAGCAATCCATATCAAAGAAGCCATTGAACATAATCCCAGCACTCATTAATTTTTGTATAGTTAATGACAGGTCTCTTATCTCATAAGTTCAACAACTACTTGTAAACCTGACGATTTGGAAATATAATTTACAGATTTGGTTGCGGATATAAACGTAATTTCCAATAAAATAGGTGGAAAATCGTTGTTGTTACTTACTTTGTTTGTTGTGGAATCAAATATCTAGATTTAAAAACACATTTACTGCAAGTATTAAATTTATGCAATTTTGAAAATTTCTAATAGTGTTTCCAAATTCTCTGTTTTTACTAGGAATTATGAATTATCTTTGTTGACTCACACATGATCGCGAGAATTTTCCCAAGGAGAAAAGAGATAGAATTATAAAAAATTAATTCATCAAAAGAATATAATAATAATATAAATTAAAAATAAATTAAGTATTTAATAATAACTCGAATAGTCGTAGTCTTTTTTATAATATGATTTATAAATCGTAGTTAAATGAAACCCTTTCGTGAAGATCATGAAGATAAATAATAATTTATGAAAGGTATATAAATAATCATTCGTTATTAATTTTTATTAAATTTTGTGATTCGGGAGGATTTTTAAATCCAAAAATCTGCTTTATATCTTGCTTGTGAAATCGTTACATATGGAATTTCAAATTTTTCATATCCATCCGTATTTCTCCTTTGACGAATATCATCAATACAACGATTTATCGAAGAACTAAGTCCTCCTCTTTGGGTCATTACATTGGATCTGCCTTTGGTGGTTATCAAACTTTGGTCTAACCACTTCATGTCTAGAAATGTAATATGGTTAGCTGTTAGTTATGTTTGTTATGTATCTTTCGTTCCTTGAATGGTATCGTTTGCTATTAAAATCGAGTGTAAATAGCATGTCATGATCAATATCGTGATAATAATAGCAAACCGCCCATTTAAATATTCAATAATATTATTTAATAAAGAATAGGAACTTTAGAATTTTCGATATTGAATATCTTCGTTCTGATTAATTAAAATTTTGTAATGAGATCTTATGATTTAGATTTTTTTTTTTAAAAAAAAAAAAAGAAGTATCTTTCAAGGAGTTAAATATGAAGAGCCACGGATGTTAAAGATGCCAAATATAATTCGTAATCTTAAATATTATATATTATATATGTCATCGATTTACAAAAGCTTAAAAACTTTCATTTTTTACCCTATGAAAAAACCCATACAGTTTTTGTGTATCTTTTGTGCCAATAAAAACACTACAATTTTCGGACTGTACTGTGTAATGTGCTAAAACATGAAATAACCCTAGTACGTTCAAATTTTTAGCACATTTTTCCTACATCTGAATTAGGAAAATGAACTGTACCAATCGATATAGTTTTTGTATAATTATTTCCTGGCTTAAATTTATTATGGTGGAGATTTTTCATATTAAGATATCTGTCGGGATTAAATTTTTCAGGCTCATCCCAATATTTTTCGTTGTGATTTACACTATGAATATTTATGATGTATTGTGTTCCCTCGGATCACACAAGGTCTGCCACACTATCCTCAGCGGTGCTATTTCGTGCGGTGTATAGTAAAGGTGTGAACATTCTAGATGATTCTTTATGATCGCATCAGTGAAAACTAAATCCAACAAACTTTCGAGATTTAGACGTCGATCACCCATTTTTTTGAAGAATGCGTCAAGCTCAACTTGAAGTCTCTTTAATATATCGGGATGATATGCCAAGTAATAAACGATAAAAGTAAACATGTTGGCAGTCTAATAAATAAATAAAAGATAATTAATAAATTTATTTATTTATTTAAAACGATTGATTCATACACGAATTAATTTTTATTTTATTATAAAACGTATCTTTTCAATTCAAGCGACAAATGTTTCCCATAAAACACCACGGTCGTTCATAAGTTGTGTATGTTCTTCATCAACCATTTTAATTTCACAAATATCACGATCTGTATTAGCGGTTATCATAGAGGTTAACATGTCAAATCGTAGTGGCTCATTTTGAGGGGTATATTCAATTTCTTTCCTTCTCTGTTTAATAATCTCATCAACGAAGCTAAATAACCAGTCACGATTCTCTAAATGACTTTTTGATGTATTTCCCAAGATTGGCAAATATTTTTGAATCCAAGGCAGAACGATTATGAAGAAATAGATTCCAACAATTAAAGTTTTAATGCTATTAAAGAATTTCGATGCATCATGCAAATCATTCTTGAAAGTTTTTTTGGGTTTCCTGTTTTGTCCTGCCAACAATTCATTGAAATATGCTTCAGTTGCATGAATTCTCTTCCTGGTTGTAAGATAAGTTATAGAGTCTGTCGTAAATCTATGACACTATTCCATTCTACAAGTTCTGTATCAAAACATCCATTTTTATCAGATCCATCTTCCCACAAACCCATCATTTCCTCAACTAGATTTTGGGTCCAAATGACAGATGATTTCGAGAAACTAGAAGTTTGTAATGCTTTAGAAATGAAGTGTCGATTATATTTCCAAACATTTACATCATGGTTTAATGCCTAATTCTTCCAAACCAGCAAAGTATGGAATACGTCTCTGGTATTTTGAATTTAATGAATATTCAAACATGTTTTGCATATATTCGAATTTACTCAACATGATGAACCTTTTTGGTCTAAAATAAATTTCGAACATATCGCCGTACTGTTTTCGCATACCATATGTTCGGTATAACCTGATAAATCATCGAAACCTCTATCCAAAATATTACCAATGAAAGGTAACGGGACAGGACCGGGCAATGGATTCTCTCGTGTATAATAACTGAAATAAAAGTAACTTGTGTAAACTATGCATAATGTTAAAAAAATTAACCTTAAATCATATATCCCTATTGAAGATATTATTGTGTTGATTAATGACATATTTTTTTTTCTTTTTTTCTAATCTAAAATATACAGTATATAATATTTGACGAAGGACTATGATTTTCGTAAATTTTTTTTTTTGAGAAACTTTTTTTTGAAAAATATTTGTTTTTCTAATGTTACAAAATTTCATTATTTATATAAAATTTACGTACTCGTCGTTTGTCATTTAAGCAGGTACAAAGGCCTATTTTTTAATGACCGTTAACTTTAAAGTGATTAACAACTAAAAATATTTTTATTCAATAACCCAATTAAGAAAGTTTTATAAACATTACGAAAGTTTCATGTTCAAATCTAAGATTACGTTTTATTAACAGCTTCGTTCAAATATGGGAAAATTTTATTTTTGAATAAAATATTATATTTAAAATCCCACATCGAGCACTGCGTTTATTTGTAATATTTATTTTTGAAAATATTTTTATTTTTATATAATGCCGCACATTGGTGTTTTTAAAAATATAAATACATATATATATCCGCACAAAATTTTTGTTTGAATTTCAAACGCTACTTTTACTATGTAGTTTAAAAATAGATTATCCAGAAAACATTACACCATTTTTGGGCGTTTTGTATAATCTATTAATACTAACATCTTTTACCAGACTACTCAAAAGTTAAATTTAACTTTTTATATCTTCATTTTCATCTTCATTAATTGCGTTTTTTAAAAAAAAAATTACTAAACCATTTTTATATTTTTATATATATATATATTTTGTTAATATTTTATTTATTATTTTGTTGATTTTTCTAAGTAAAAATGGGATGAAAAGTAAGTTAAATCGAGATTGTATAACACTTAATTAGATTTCTAAGAAAGATTGTATTTGGAATGTTACTAAAATTATTATCCCAAATGAACTAAAAGTAAGTATTAGTTATTATTAGTTATTATAAAATCATTTTTAATTAAATTAATTTGTAAAAATATTTAAAAATGATTAAAATATTACAAATTTTACCAATTTCATAATTTGTTATTATACAATTTATTAAATAATGTTATTTTTATTGCTCTGTTCTTTAATAAGTATATGTATGATTTTAGCTTATTCATTCAAACGTTTTTTATTATTTATTTTAACATACGGTTCAAAAATTGTAAGTATTTAACATACTATATGAAATTATTATATCGTTTGAATTTATTAATTTTTTTATAAATTTTAAATTTAGATTAGGATGGAGTGTATATTTATTATATGTTACTCATATTTGGGATATTGCAAATACTTTGTTGGATGGAAGCAGCATAAATAGTTTTAATGAAATGAAATTAATCGAACAAGTATCTTTGATATTTCACCCTCGGGTTTTGGCTGAGTCAAAATTGAATCACCGGTTATAACGATCAATACATGTCAATTCTGACGGCATTGACATTAGGACAGCATGACAGACATTTGTATGATTGGTCAATTTTATGCTTGATCATTTTCTAATTAATATTAAAATAGTTGATTTTGATTGGTCCAATTTTAATATTAAATTTAATATGAATATTTACGTTATTTTTTATTTTTTATTTTTTATATTAACTTTCATAATATATAACATTATCGTATCATTATTTTTATTAATTTCAATCATAACATAACTATCATCCTTACTTTGCTTTACCTTTAGTTACCTGCCAGTAACAAGCTTAATACATATATCTGAATTAATAATGAAACCAATTGCATTAGGTCCTAAGGATAACAAAGTTATTAGAAATTCCAAGTACTGTTAGTAAAGGATGAGTTACATTAAGAATAAATCTCGTGAATTAAGACCTCGATTGCTTCTATTTTTCATAAAGTTTATTTACATATTTTACAAATTTTATATGTGATTACAGATTACTTTCTCAAAATTATGGAACTTTTTTTGCATATAGAAAGCATCCAACGCATGCTTTCATCCTGGCTGACTGCAAATAATTATGTCATACAGTCAAACCTATATATATGTAACAATATTATATATATCGATAATTGCATGTACTGATAAATTTTTTATGTACCATTTTATTATTAATTAAAAAACCTTTATATATTGATATTACATATGATTTCACAATATAACATATACTGATATTTTCTTTGTCCCTTTATAATTAATATATAGTAAAATTTACTGATATTTTGGGTTACATCAGTATAAATCCATACTTAACATGGCATAATGCATCTTTATTTGCATTAGAATCATGTCTCAATTACAGATAAAAAGAAATTCAACAAAGAAAGTGTTGTTTTAACATATGCAAAAAAAAGACAACACTTATTAAAAAAATAAAAATAAAAATATTAATAATAATAAAAAAATATAATTATAATAACAATAAGAATAAAAAAATAATAACAATATTTGTATATTTATATATTATGCAACCACAATCACAATCATAATCACAAATGCGAATGTGATCACGATTACAATCACAAACTTACGTAATGTTTATATATGATCACATATTTATGACATTTTTGAAATCAAAATAAAAGAATATGTGTGCAAAACAAAAGAAAAAACTATATAATAAAGCAGAATCCGTAGGGGTGGTAGGGATGTAGTGTTAAAATATAAGTATTTTTTTGCATGCATTTTGTAAAATTCAAGACACTTTTATCTTTAATAAAACTAACTCAAATTTTATTCAATTGCTATGTTTAAATATTCGTTAGAAAGAAAAGAAAATTGTGGATGATATAATATAATAATATTTTAAAATTAATAATTAATTTATTTATTTTTTTTTTTAAAGACGCGGTGAAGCTTTTATTTATTAAAAATTCATATTCAAATTATAAAATAAAAAGAAAATCCTAAGACAGGTACAAAAGTAGAAAAAATAAAGTAAAAGCTGCTTAGCCTTCCTCGAAAAATAGACCAACTCCAACCAAACCAACCGGTTGTCTCGTCACTAAGGTTGCTTGGCTAAATTATTTTAGAAAATGCGAGACGGTAAAATTTTAATTAATGCAATTTAAACTATTGCAAAACTCAAAACTATTGCAAAATGTTAAAATCTTTGCGAAATATTAAAACCTTTGCGAAACGTTTAAACTATTGCAAAACGTTTAAACTTTTGCAAAATATTTAAACTATTGCAAAATGTTTAAACTATTGCATAATGTTTAAACTATTGCAAAACGTTGTTAGTGATAGTCTAGTTATGACGCATTAGTACTGCGCCAATTACAATTAGCGAATGATGATCCCGTCGATC
>CAMKVN010001043.1:0-21253 GCA_946474995.1 Funneliformis geosporum | reverse complement strand
AAAATTTTTTTTTAAATTTTATTTTAAAAAAAAAAAAAAAAAAAAAAAAAATAAAAATTTTTTTTCCTTTCCAAAAAAAAAAAAAAAAAAAAAAAAAAAAAAAAAAAAAAAAAAACTTGAAACTCATTCACAGCATATATTTTTCGTGTTTCACATTACACGTAAATCTTTTTTCATTCAACAAAAAACATCAATCCATTGTTAAAATTGGTCTTTTTACAAGAATACAACGCCAATCAAATCATGAGTGTAGCACTACAACACGGGCACAAGAGTATTATTTTTAGGCTCATTCAATGTTAGATACTTGGCATCCCATCCATTTTGAAAGAATAATGAAACACAACAAGTATGAACAAAGATGCGTACACGGACTTACATCTCCATGATAACATGGAGATCCCCGGTAACCTAATCATGTTTTTGTTTGGAATTTCTATAGAAATGTTCTAAACCCTAAATATGGTCGTGAATTCTTAAATCAGGATTAAAAAATCATTATAAAGTATCTTGGATTTATAACCAGATGATATTACGAAAAAAAAAAAAGATTCTTGAATGGAAATATTTATTAATGTAACGTGTCGTGCTATTTTTGTTATATTTATTATAGATGGCAAAAAAAGGAAACTCGTTTCTGCGGGGGCAAAAAAATAAGCATCTTGAATTTTAAACTATAGACAACCCTAATTTAGAAATTACGCCATCATTTCATTATTTCCAGAAGTATTCTTTCGAAGGTTTATTATTTCTTAACCTTAAAATTCTTCATGAAAAAGTATAATAAGAATGATGGTGGCGTTATGCGCTATGCGTTATGATGCTCTAATCAGATGAATATTATTCGGTATTTCAATCTTTTGCATAAAAATTCTTTTACATCAATTGGTATAGAAACGTTAAAGTAACACGCATTTTCGTCATGTTTTTTATTAATAAATTGTTCTTTTGAATACGAATTGAGAACATAAATTTGACTTTTTTGGGAATTTTAAAAATTTTAAAACTTCATAAATTCAGTATTACATACAATTCATCGATCCGAATTTTATTTCTTTTGTATGATAATACGTCCCGATTAACTAAAGCTAATACCTTTCAAAGGGTTTTTTTTTTAAATTAAAGTCGACTTATCTCATTTTATTTAAAGACGAGTAGTCGGTAATATTAAAAAAAATCATCTTATCCAAGTTTAGAAATTCAATCATTGATGTTATATTATACGTGACAACCTCTGCTAAAAAATCCGAATATACAGTATGTAAACGAAAAAAAACGTATTCAGATTATGAAGCATGTCTTTATCATACTTCATAAGTCGCTTAGTCCGCTTAGTCTACTAACGCTGATATTCGGCTAAAAATACAACGGGATCTTTTCATTTTATATGCTAGATGGATTGTTTTGTTGGAATTAACGTGTTTTTCACACTTGTCTCGGTTATTCACTGGCATTACGTAAACATGCTTTCTTTTTGACATTTATTCGATTTTTTAAATATGATGGAAAAACCGTCAATATTATGTATAGATCCAAGGTTTCAGGACGTCTTTTCCCAGCATCTATTTACAGCTTTTAACCCATGCTTTTGAGGACCAACTTTTATTTAAAGATATTAGAATTGCATTCAATAACTTTTTAAAACATTTGTGTGTGTGATATGAGAAGATTGCTAAGAATCAGGTTCTAAGATTTTTTTTAAAATAGATCCAAAATTTTCTATTTGAATTTCTTTAATCCACTTGAAATCCTTGAAATCAAACTTATTGTTCCTTTTTTTTTTTACAATGTCAATGTAAAGTTTATCAATGAGGCGAGATGAGAAATTTAAGTGATCATTTCGAAATTTGTGAAATTCAACATGGTACCGTACGCCGAATCGGTTGAGCCGCGTTTTAAAATTCGGTCGCAATCGAACTTCACGTCCTGTATATTGATTTATTTTTTTCAGGCAAGTTGTGAATATTTTTTTTTTTTTTGGAAAAGTCATCATCACACAATCACACCATCATTGTAAAACAAAATGTAAATTATCATGTGTGGCTTTATTTCATATCAATTATTAATGAGGTCATACATTTGCTGATTAATGTTAAAAAGATGTAATTAAAAAGAAAGAAAAAAGGAACAAAATTTTTGTGACTCAAACGTGCTACATAGCATATACATGTATCTTAATATAACCTAAATCAAAAAAATAAAAATAAAAATAAGCAGATACTGCAATCTCAACCCGTACAGACTTGTTTATTTTAATTTCCTTTTTCCATCTAATCATTCCATTAACCTGTAGAACGGATTATCCACCAGATGTCCGTCCATCAACAACAGAGATTCTATTTCGTGTGACAAAATTCACGAAAATAAAAAATATATAGTTAAGAAATATAAATAGAACGACTATCGTATACAGAGATGGTGGATGATTATTGTGTTTGCGATATAATGTATGAATTATTAATTCTTTATAAACAATGAAGAAAAAAAAAATTCCAATATAAGGTCATTTTGTTTCAAATATTATTTATCATTTGGTTGATTCCTCTGAACGTGTGATTTATTTGTCGCATATTTGACTCAGGAACGGATGTAACCCGTCACGGAATCAGTAATCGATAGAAGACTCAAGGTCAATTTTATGGAAACGCCGAGAAACATTTGTTGGCTCACTAATACTATACACCGTTTTGTGTCATAAGATGATGCAGTTTACACAAATAGTTTTTAACAGGATACGATACTTGAAAGTCTAAGCCACGATTTGTTACAATCATTGCTAACAATACAACACAAAATATCGTAAAGGAAAAACAAAGAAATTACATTAGGATAAAATCTTATTGTATATTTTTTTTTTAAAAAAAAAATAATTTGATGAGAATTTTAAACCTCAACCTCGGGCAACAATTTATTTTGAGAATTTAAAAATTATAGTTCATAAATTGTATAAATTGTTATAATTGGTGTGCCAAATTTTCTCAAGGTGTTACCAAAGAGAATCAATAAAATTTTGCCTTTGTCCGTAAAAACATGTAAAACATAGGAAAATTTATCACGTGTGCATTATTTGTACATCTTTTTCTGAATTATGCGGAGGTAACGATGCTGCGTACGTTAAAAAATTACCTGATAAAAAAGTCATAATTTATCATTCAAAGGATTGTCATTCCATTGTTGTCATACGATTAAAACGTCATCTGAACATAAATAAGCAATGGAAATGTGCCATATTTGGAAATTTGAAAGGAAATAAAAGTCTGAATTTTTGCTTATATTAAGGAAAGAACATTTTTTAAACGACAAGTTCGATAGAAAAAAAATATATAAATAAAATATTACTATACCGAATAAAATTAGCTTAATTAAAATTATGTCGCTTCATATGGTTCCTTCAGCTTGTTTGCCACGTTTAAAACGTGAAATAGTTGAATTAAATAATGAACCACTTAAAGGGATTAAAGTTAAAATACACGATGATGATATTACCTCAATGTGTTTAATATTGACATCGTATCAAGGTCCATTTAGTAACCTAAGATTACATTGCAAGGTCAAAGTACCCGCGGAATACCCTCAAAAAGCACCAAAAATAACAATACAAACGCCAGTAATACATCCCAACGTATTCAGTAATGGAATGATTTGTGCCGACATATTACAGACTTATACGGTTATGCGTGACTCTAGAAATTACAATGGAGGTTACACCCCCGGTTATTTGCTTAAATATGTTTTTTTACAATTATTGAGTTTTTTCTCGGATAATAATGTTGAACAGGAAGATGGATATGTTGAAAAAATCCAATGTCAAGATATCGGTTTTAGAGAGCATTCTGAACAAATCGTAAAAGCTTATCAATGTAAATTATGTGGATTTAATGATCGGGAAGCTGTTAAACCATTAATTGCCGTCCTTACTAACAAAGAATTGCAAGAAGAAATTGATGTAATGGATGCTGGCGGTTCTAGTATATTGAATGCCTCCCATAACGTCGCAAGGCCTCGAATTGTTTCAAAAAATGCTTCCGAAAATGCTTCAACATGTACAGTAAATGATTTAAATGATGATGTTTGGTTTCATATCATAGGATTTTTACCGGATCGTGATATTATGATCTTGTCGAGTGTTTATCCACGTGTTCGTCGTCTAGTTCAATTTTATAACATATTAACACGACGACAATTAGTTTGTTATTACCTAAGGAAACCATTTACAGAATGTATTCTTGGAGTTGGAGTAAGGGTTGGTAGGGGTCCAATAAATAGAAGAGAACTTGGTTTAAGTGAATTTGATCTTTTTTCTTATGAAGCGTTTAAAGATCATAACTTACGACAAGGTATCTGGGGTGATCACTTTACCAATTTCCTTCCTGTGGCATTAAACAAGTATCATTTCAAACGCTCTTTACCTATCATACAATCAACTTTAATGGAATTAAGAGAAGAAAGAGGGAAACCGTGGAATCCTTCGGTAATTCTAAAGACAATTCCTGGCCTTATGAATACAATGGTGGTTGCTTTAATGAATGCTTGTGATGAACGATCAGCAAGATCAAAAGTCTTAAAAGCATCTGAGAAAGCATTACAAGGATATTGTCTTTTATTACACTTGTTATTAAAGCTATCGAAAATATTTCCTCAAATCATCACGGAAGCTGAAAAGAAGATCAATGCATTTATGCATCCGGATCGAAAAAATCGGCATAAAACTTCAACACCCAATTTAGGTGAATTCATGATTTATTTGTTCTTGGCGAAAAATATTTCCTGGTCTAGATTTGTCGCCTGTTTCTTGGAAGAATTATTGTCACGTAATGTAGTATGGTACTTAAATAGTGCTCCAGAATTATCATTCTTGGAAAAAAGTAATTATGTTTCCAAATATAGATTAGAAAAAACGTTTAATTTAAGTGGAATTTCATTACGACTTGTGATGTTTCAAGTTGCATTTTTGAAAATGATGAGAGGAAAGGAAGTAGAAATGGATAGAAAATACGGGTATCCTTCGGATGAGATGAGTGTCTCACTTCTTTCTCTTATCAAAGAAATTTACGCCGCAAAGACTTGGAATATTTTCTTCAATATGATTAACTTTCCTTTACCAAAAACCAATTGGGAATCAAAAGTTAGTGTTATGTTAATTAATGCTGTAAAAGATAGTGAAAAAAGTGGATATCATCAAAATCCTTATACAATTGATGAATTATTACATTTGAGAAAAAAAAAGGAAAGCACAGTTCCCACTCCAGATAATCACATTAGTAATGATGAGATAGAAAAATATGGAGTCGTACCATCTTTATCTTTTATGCCTGGAAATAAGAATAAAAGAGAAAATGATTTTAAAAGAATGAATTTCATTGGAACCACCACCACCACCACCAACAACAACACCGCCAACACTAACACCATCAACACCAACGTACGTGGCTCATTTAGACGTAGCTCATATACGAATCAAAGACGTTAAAAATGTGACTTTAAACATGTTGAATTGCATTATATTTCAATTAATAAAGAAATATTTTATTAACAAACGTTTAATAATTTTTTTTTAAATGAGTATTATGTAAATACAAGTAATTCCTTTTTATTTTTTTAAAAAAAGTAAACTAATTATAATTTTCTCTTTCGAAATAAGTTTTGGATATCGAATCTTCATCTTTAACTCTTGATCATGATAAGAAGCTAGCTTGCCAGTAAGAAAAGATTTTAAGATAAAAATGTTAAATTATATTTCTTAGCCATGCATGACTTAAAAGTTGGTTTGGTTCATGTTGATGACAAGATATCGATGATTTTCAATAATTAAATGAAGATTTAATAAATAATATCCCTCCTCAATAAATATTTTAAATTATTCACTAGTTTCGAACTTGAATCACGATATTATCATATGCCTTAGATTGGTTAACTTTGATTAAATTCTTGTTTGCGAGCGCTTATCAAAAAAGAAAAAATTTCAATTAATTGGCAATTATTCAAAATATACCGATCAAGATCATTACATACCCAAAATGTAATAAAAATTCCTCGCAACATCAGGTCTTCTAACATGTTGAGTTTCCATGATATCTTGAAAAGTGGCAATTGAAACGCAAGCTTCATTCATAATTGATTTAATGGATTCTAGGAAATTCATTGCTTCTTGTTCACTATTTATATGTATGGACGTTGATTGTCCTACGCGACTTGGATTATCAAATAGAGAAAAATCTAAAGGTAGATTAGATTGATGTTGAATTTACTCTATAATGATAACATTATTGTAAATTTACCTCCAAATATTGGATAATTAGGCAATGCGAAGCTATCGTCTTCTAACATTTTATCGTCTAAGAAATCAATGGCTGGTAAATTAAATCCCATTGAATCAAGTCTTCGTCCGCCGTCGCTATGATAATACAAATTATTTTTACGTATCGAAGAATTAAATCTCATCACATGGTTTTTTCTTACTTTTCAAGTTGACCCAACAAATCCATGTTTGCGTCCGTACTGCCTCCCGCAGAAGAATATTGATCAAAAAAATTATCTTCAGATAAAAATAAGTGGTGAAAAAAAAAATTATTATAATTTATTAAAAAAAAGAAAAGATAAAATTGTACCATTACTCAGTGTTGGCAAATGACCTCGAAATGACCTTGAAATGACCTCAAATGACCTCACTTTTATTATAAATTTCAAGTCAAAATGACCAAGGTCATTTGAAAAAATAGTAAATGACCTTGTAATTTGCCATCACTGCCATTACTTACCCATTTCAGGCCCAACAAAGTTTTCCATTCCAGTCATAATGGTTGAACTTTGCTGGCTTCCTTCTTTACGAAGTCGCTCGGGCTCATCACTTCTTAAACTATCTCTAATACCACGCTGGAGAGAATAATGATCATTTTAGGAATAAATGAAGAAATAATAAACCGTAAAATCATATTAATACTAACTGGAATACTAGAACCTCCTACATAAATATCATTTCTTTCAACGCGTTCACCCAAATTTAAATCTAAAGATAAAGTTTGCATTACAATTTTTTATATCTTTTCTGATAATAACTTAACAATTTATCTTTACCTGAAGTTGATGGCTGAGCTCTTCTTCTCTTCTTTACATTTTCATCTATATAGCATATAACAAGTCATATGCAATATCATTTCAAAAATTAGCTTGAAGATATTACGTACCATAAAGTATAGGAGCATAATGCTGTTCCCATAAAGAAGCAAGTTGTGGAGCCAGGACTATATAAATTTAAAATATTACGTTATATAAATAACGTACCATTTTAAAAAGCAAAAAAAATATATATATATATTTAGTCATTTACAAGGCCTTCCAGGAGTATAAAGAATGTTTTCTAATTGCCTTTTGCTTTCTTGCATCCTCATCTTTTTTTTTTTTTACATTTGTAAATAGAAAATAAAAATTTAACATTTTGACATTTGGCATTTGGCATTTGACATTTAAAAAAATGCATTATCGAATTTTGTAAAACCTTTTCTCTTTTAACAAATTCGGCCTCATCCAGATCGTCTATAACTCCTTGACGCATCTCAAGTATTTGTTCATTAGTTAATTCAGTTTCTTCATCGAACATAACTCGAACTCTACGTCTCCTTTTGCGTCTTTGTTCGGGTGAAGGATGTTCGTCAGGTTCATTTTCCTTATTTACATTATCTTGTTCTTCAACGGGAATTTGTTGCTGATTTCCTTCACTAAATTCCATATCTCGTGCCTCGAAATCATTGAAGTCCAATACATTATTCACTTCCTAAATATAAGTTTCATAAATTATATATTCAGTTACAATTATATGCAAACATAAATTTAATTACAATTTCTTGTGGATTCCCTTCATTTATGAGGCATCTTTTACGTCTTTGTTTCTCTCTCCTTCCTTCAAGACCAGCCTTGTTATTGTCATTATTTACTATTCTGATTATATCATTCATTGCGCTCGTATCATCAAGTTGTTGAAGCGTGAAAACCTCATGCAAACCACCCTCTGCATCAAATTCAATTCTTATCCTAATAGCAAATAAAAATATTATCAGGAAGAAAATAAATACTAAATTTGTTTGTCTTTTTTTTTTTTAAATAAAAAAAAAATTCACCCGGAATCATCTTTCATTAGGATATCATCATTCAAATCAACACCGAATCCAGATGAAGCAGTGAATCCGGCATCAATTTCAGGTAAAGTTATTGATGAAAGTTGACTTTTATTACTTTTATTATATGACCCATTGACGGAAACAGCTTTAATAAAGACAAAAAAAATTTAAGAATGAATTATACGTCGTTAAACGTCTTAACGATATTTTATGACATTGTCGAATACCTTCATTCGATGACGATGAGATTTGTACAAGCTCTATTTGATTTGCTAAATCATGTATCTTACAATCCAAAACGAGTTCAGTTAGTGTTTTTTTTAAGAAGGTGATACGTAAATTTTTTAAAGTAATTTATGTTTTACCATGGTAATGCCATGCATAGGAAAATTTAATTCAAATTCGAAAAAAGGATCATCTTTCAAGGTAATCGCTTCACGTCTTGAATTAAAATGAATACGTAAATCAATGAAGAACAAACTACCTTTATAAAAGAGAAATTGAATAATCACCTAGCTTGTGGATTTGTCATATCGATCGATTCTCCACGAATTTCTGTTAAAGCCTTTTGCAAGTTATGCCATACCCCATTCACATCGGCTAAAATAAAAGTATGTAAACAAAAAAAATGTAATTATAACATAATCACAAACAAATGTAAGAAAAGAAAACCCAACTGTAATAAAAATGATATTGTTGATTAAAAACACGTGAAATTCCAACCATAAGATTGGAAGTTAGTCGAAGAGCGAGCGGTTCGGGTGGCGTAGTAATGTATTTGCTATTACGACCACAAACGATCCATTAGCTTGCGCCAATTTATAAAACAAAACATGATGCGTACCAGGCATTGACAATATCAACCGAGTTGACTTCCTTTTTCGAAAGTTTTCGAAAATTGGATCGTGAGCCCAAAGTTGCGGCCAACCTATAATTATTAAAATGTCCTGGTAGTGATTCTACACCAATTATGCAAATAACTTAAATTGATCATACCAAATTATTCCAAATCCTTCTTTTTTTTGCGTCAATATTTCTTTGGAATAAAACATCCTGTATCTAAATACAAGCTAAACGTTTGACAGTAAAAAGGATTAATTTATTTGTAAAATCTCTGAACGATTAATACAAGGAATGATAAGTAATAAATCAAGTCAATCTTAAAATATTCTGATCATACTATTAATCAATGATGACATTTAAGATACTTTTGAAAAACTATATACTCTTGAAATTATATATAATTTACTGATTAACAGTCAAACTTTATCAAGCCGGTTATTATTTTATGCAATTTTTATAAGATTCTAAGATTTCTATTATTTCAACTGGTCTTTATAATGCATGAAATTTCATTGTACCTTTTTAAAAGAAAAGATTCTAGTTAGATAAATGCTTCTTTATATAAGTTAATTCGATGACCTTTATTGGGTACTTTATATTATTTTATTTTATTTTATTAATAAAATTTGAAGTATGTATGAAAAGAAAGAGCTTATTGGTTTTGAAATATGAAGAAATTGTTGGTCTATAGAAAGGCAATTTTAGGTAAATTAATAGAAAATCAATGAACAAGAAATTATCAGGTTCTTGCTGAACCAAATTTCTATCTGAACATAATCCAAAAATAGCAAGAATAATTTTGTTAATCTCAATGAAATTAATGAAATTACAGTTGAACATTCATATGGTGATAAATACTTTAATTTGTATTGAAAATATGATTTTCATTATGAAAAATTCTTAGTTTAATAAGTTTTTCTTAATATCGAAAATGCAAATTATTCTATTTGCATAAAATTTATATGGGATTCATAAAACTGAAGAATCTAATGATAATGATATATGTGGTGAATATCATATTAAAGAAACACCAAAAATGAATTAAATGACTACCTTGATAGGACATCTGTAGTTCGCCTCGATCGATGGATGCTTGGTTATATGTCCTGTAATCCTACAAACTTTAAAATTTCAGCACATGTTGACTCAGAGTAAATTAGCGATGAATGAATATACCATTTAATCCTGACGTAAATAAAATTTGATGAACATTCAATCGCTAAGATATTATCAACGAATTCTTCCCAGTTTGGCTGATAAATGGTTGGATCCGTTATCATTGGAATGACGAATGGAAATTCTTCTTTATTGTTTATCATGGGTTTCGTGTACAATTTTTCATTCGTCAATTCTTTGTTGTCATATAATGGTAAGCTTTTGGGACCTTTTATGGCGTTTTTATTGTTTGGATCTGGTTTCCCACCAATACTTTTCCAATATTCTTCAATAAGTTTTACGGCACATCTATATAATTAATAATATTAATTTCTTCATTTATTTAAATTAATTCATCTCACTTACATATTGTCATGTTCTATCCAACTATTCTCTTCTTCAGGAAAACCTTTCCATTTAAGTAAAAATAAAGGTTCTCCCTATTAAATAAGGCTCTAGCTTGTTAAAACAATCTCTATATGTTATAATTATCACGTTGCATCTTACTTCTCTAGTCCACGTATGATCCAAAATCTTTTCAACGTAAAACTCATCATCGCCTAATTCGGTTTCAATGTTGATATCTTCGCTCATGTTTCTTTACAAATGAGCAAATTGATAATGTAATAGAGAAATTAAAAGCAATTTATATTATAGAAAAAGTTTATTACGTAATCACCAGCTATAATGTCGCAAACACGTGTGCTGCCAAACACGCACTGAGCAATACTCTTTTCGGCAAGTAAATAAATCTGCATAAATAAAATTCGATTTTCATTTTGGTATCTTGTTTTCATTCTTTTTCGAATTTTTTAATTTTTTTTTCGTTTTTTAATATAATCATATGACATTTTCTAAGACAAAAACTTCGATTTTAATTTCAATAATATCTCTTACAATTATTTTTATAATATCTGCTGGAGTTTTATATTTTATCCTCGATACTTATCTACCAAAAGAAGGGTAAATTACAAAGTTTTTTTTTCTTTTTTTTTTTATAATTAAATTTCTTTTTTTATTATTCCTTTAATAGGAAAGATGTCCTGAAATTCCCAAGAACTTTGCAAGATGTAAGATTAATCCATGAATCTTTGACAGGTCATGGAAACGATGATATTTATATCGTAATATGTTACATTGCAACTTATATCTTGTAAGTACGATGACTCTTTGCTTATTTCACAAATCTTGATTTAATCGGAATTTTTATAGCTTACAGTCTTTTGCGGTACCAGGAAGTGTGATGCTTAGCGTGTTAGGGGGAACTTTATGGGGAAGTTGGAAGGCTTTGGTTCTTGTTAGTTTTGTAAGCAAAGGTGGACTTGTTTGAGCATTTTTTTTTTGTTTTAAAAAACTATTTCTTTTATTTATCTTTGAATTAATGTATATCATCATTCTACGAGAAAAGTGTACAGGTACAGGTGCAACGATTTCTTATCTGTTGTCTTACTATTTGGGGCAGCCGGTAACTCAAAATTATCTCGCTGAGCGAATGGAACGTTGGAACGTACAGGTTTGAAACCTTCGCCTTTCTTGATCTTCTTGAAAATATCATTGTATTTTTATTCATTTTTTTTTTAAAATACAATAAAGTTAAACGCGCATCGAAAGGGATTATTCTCATATATCATATTTCTTAGAATAGCACCTTTCTTACCAAATTGGTTCATAAATATAGCGTCACCTCATCTAGGAGTTGATATCAGAGTATTTTATTGGGCGACTTTCATTGGTATTTACGCATAAAATATCTTGAAATTTTTTTTTAATTATTTATATATAACTTGACTTTAAAATTCTTTATTAATTTAAAGGTGTCGCACCATTATCTTTTATTCACGTTCAAGCCGGAGAAACGATTCACGTGTTGTCAGAGTCTGATGAATTCTCTTTTTTGACCACACAAAATATCGTTGCGATGTCATTAATTGCTATCACAGCTTTAATTCCTGTTTTGTTAAGAAAAAAATTTGAATCACAAGAAAAGACCAAGTTGGTTGATCCAAAGAAAACTGAATAAATTTTATGATTAATTGATTGATTATAAATAATCGAAAATAATTCCAATTATCTCATCATATTCGCTTTGTGAAAGGACATAAAACATACACTTTAACATTTGATAAATATTCAATCCGTTTAGTTACCATCTACAATGATGTACCAGAAAATCCTAATCCCATACCTTCAAAAGTTTATAATGAAGGTTTTTTTTATATATATATATATAAAATAATCAATCTTTTTGAAACAAGGATATATTAAAAAAATCCTTCATATCAAAAATTTTAAAATTATCTTTTTTCTTTTTTTATTCTCGCTTTCTTAAAGGTTTGATGTGTAAAATTCTGAATTAACTGAATACAACTTCATTATGTTGGGAATGAATAAAAATAACAAAAAGGTTAAAGAATTATTATCGGAAACATCAATTGAATTAATAACGAAAGAGTTCAAAAAAGTGATCTTATCAAATATATTTAATCAGAGTTGCATTGTATAAATTTTTATATTCACCATTTTATACACGACTCACTGAGCATGATAAAATTCTAAAATCATCTAACCATATGCTATTTAACCAATTGATATTGAATAAATGTAATCAATTCTTTAAGGTGAGCTTTAAATGGATGTGGTTATAATCCGTCATCTCTTTTGAAATGATCTAATCAGAAAGACAAAGGCTTAAGGATTGGAACCAATTTATTCATTCTTTTAGTTCCTTTATTAAAATATAAGATAAACTGCTCTGTGAGAGACTCTTATTATTGATAGTACATTTCATTAAAAAACACCACGCCATACCATTATTGAGGAAAATATAACAATATGATTTCTCATTAATTAACCATTTTCCCCTTCCTCCTTTTTTTTAAATAATCCAAATAAGCCATTCCAAGTTAAAGTATCTGGCAGCTAATTGTCTCATCGTTTGGATATTGAGTGGTTGCGACTCGATATCATTATGTTGATAATCAGTCAGATTACACAATAAAGGCGTCATTAACTCTGTAAGATATTCAGTTACCACTTCTTCACCTTGATCCAAATAAAGTCCGCCAAAGAAGGCTATATATGCATCAGCATATATCTTATAATGAGCGTCTTGGGGTATGTTATTATCTTCATGTAAATTTAGACATATACAATAAGCAACGAATAGTATTCTACTATTTAAAAAGTCAATAATACTCTCTAACGAATGGTTTAAAGGTTTCATAAAGTATTCTAGAACAATTCTCAAAGTGGATAATTTAAGCACATAATTTCCTAAATATTCATAACGTTTCCAATGTCCTCTGTACTTTTCTCTTCCTTTGGCTATTTTACGAATATTAATATCACGAATTTCTGGTAATGATGGTAACCCGAGTGATCTAACATGATTTTTAAACTCTGCTGCTTGTAAATGTCCACCTAAATTCAAAATATAAGCAATAATTTTGTAATTATATAAAAATAACGATATAAAGGAAAAATTAAAACTTACTAAATATTTTAAATCTTGGTAGTGAATCAATTCCATCACTTTGAGAATTTAAATTAACATTCGTAATAAGAAGACTTTCCGCATTTGAACCATCTAAATATTCAGGTTTAGTAATTCCGGCAGCATTGCAAATCCAAAATGATCTTTCTTCCTCGCGATTACATCCCGCATTTACAGGATCATGCTTTTTCTCAATTAAAAAACTTTCATCAAGTTCAACATTATCCTCTTTATCAAATTTAGAATCAATCACATTATCTTGACTAGTAGAGTTATTTTTTCCGTCATGAACCTCCTTACTTATTACATTAAAGTCTCCATCAGGTATTTCCATATCATAAAATTCATTATCACTTTCATGCGCTAAAGGAACCACGCCTCCCGCACTTGGTGATTGATTTAGTTGATCCGCCTTATTAGGTGATAGAGATTTTTTCTTGTTGCTTGCGATTACATCCTCCTTAATCTTGTTTACTTGTTGTACATTTGATGACGTATATTTGATAATTTTATTCAATACGACACCAATTGCATTCTCGAAAGAATCAAAAGTTTTTAAATTTGTAGAAAGAATATTTGAAATTTTTTCTTCACTGATACCTTGTGATAATCCTAACATAGATATTAGATTCAGACAAATTTGGTGTTGTTTTTCTTTGCAAAGTTGTCGACCTGTATCGAAATTATCATTTGATAGAGATTCAATTCTTAAATTGTCAAAATTAAATAATGGCACCTCTGTATTTGTGATGGGACACGTCGTTGTTTGTGTTGTAAACATTTTTATTTTACATATCCAAAAGAGCAAGAGCAAAAAAAAAAAAAAAAAAAAAAAAAAAAAAAATTCTCGGCAACTAGCGCTAGGAATTCGAGTTATATTTTAATTTCATAAAAATTATCTTTCGGTATTATATTAAAAAAAAAAGGGAAATCTATAATACATTCACAAAATATCGTAAAATATCGAGGTGTGTTATATAAACAAGATTCAAAAAAAAAAATTTTTTAAAGTTTCACGTATTGAAAATATGCGGTATTTATAGTTACATTTAGGGATGGTTAAGTTAATGTTAAATTTGAACATATGGGGTGAGTGCTGCGAAAAGGGACCAAATTGTAATAGAGAGATTTTTTAAAAATAATTAAAGTTCCGGCGATCATTATGTAATCGATTTCGGATTTTGCTATGAATAAATCCAAAAATTGAACATTTCTCTCTGCATGACATTGGAATTAAAAAAATTTTGATAATACTCTTTGTCATGATTTCCACCAAACAGAAAAACTAAGAGTAGATGATGACATCCAAATTATTTCATTATCATATGGTAAAGCTTTTTGGCGAAATTTTACAAGTTCAATAAACAATTTTACAGATTTTTCCTGATCAAACTAATTATTAGTAAATGTTGTAAATACAGAAATACCCGGTTGCTTCTAAATCTGTATTTTGATTTTCTTCTAAGAAAATTTCATGAAAATTTACCAGGTCCTATTAATGTTATAATATGAATAAACTGTTGAAAGAGTAGATGTATCTGATTCAAAAAACTTCAATGTTGTAATTATTGGTTCTAAAATTTTACTATCAATTCTACCAATTGTCAAAATCATTTGATAATATATTATTTCTCATTATTTGATCTATTTTTGGTGAATTAAAGGCTTTATCATGATTGTTCAAAAGCAATTCTTGATTTTTAAGTGATTGATCCTATCATATAATTACTGGTAAAACTAATGCAATCTTCTTGTTATAATTTTTCAATTAAATGTACTTTAATTTTGTTACTGCTTAAAATAAACTACCATCATTTTGCATTATAAATTATAGCTTTAATTCTGTAAATATCTTCAATTAAAAGATTAAGAACATAAGAATTTCATTTAAAACAAACTATAATAAGATATTTATCTTTAATATTTTTTCATGTTATTTTAATAAATTAGTTATAGTATCTATAAGAATTAATAAATACCAATTATATCTATTTGTTAAATTATTTGATTTATAATCCATTTTTACTTAAAAAGATTACATTAAAAAAAAGTTTTGAATACATATAACAAAATTATATATTTATTCTCTATTTATTAAACCAGTCATCAAAAATCATATAAAAAGTTATTGCTTTAGAAATTTGTTCATCTATTTACATTATTACATTTTTATAAACTTCATCTAATAATTTATTAGTAATCTTTACTAGTCTTTTAACACTAATATCTTTCAGTAAACATTTAGCCAATTCAATCATATGATTTAGCAAAAATTTAGCTTAAGTTACAAAAATCAATAGTTATTTGTTACATCACACATAATTTAACTTTATTTCAGTATTAGATCTTTTGTTAAACATTCAGCCGATTTGGTCATATTATTCAGAAAAAATTCAGCTTAAGTTACAAAAATCAATAGTAATTTGTTACATTATATATAATTTAGCATTAAAATCTTTTAGTTATAATTTTTAGCAAAATTTCAGTTAGACTTAAGATTTGACAACATATTGACTATATCTTACTGGTCAAAATCTGTTAGCCAATTTTTGCGAAATTATAAAAACATTTTGAGAGTAATCATTTCAAAGAGACAATCAAAATCATTTCTAAAAGAACAAACAATCGTTCTCAAAGAGATGATAGAAATTATCCTAAAAGGAACGATAGAAATCATTGCTAAAGATGCTAAAGAGATGATAAAAATCATCCTTAAAGAAATGATAGAATTGTCTCCAAAGGAACGATAAAATCATTCCTAAAGAAATGATTGAAATTATCTCTAATAAATGGAATGAACAATCATCCTCAAAGGAATGATAGAATCATCTTTAAAAAGATGATAAAAATCATTTCCAAAGGAACGAAATATTATTTTCAAAAAGACAATAGAAATCGTTCCCAAAGGAACGAATTATCATTTTTAAAGAGACAATAGAAATCATTCACAAAGAAACAATATATCATCATTCTGAAAGAATAATTTTTTTATCGTTCTTTTAGAATAATTCATCATCATTCCTTTAGAACGATTTTTTTATTGTTCTTAAGAAATGATTTATCATCATTCCTTTAGAACGATATTTTTTATTGTTCTTTTGGAATGATACATCATCGTTTCTTTAGAACAATAATTTTTTATCATTCTTAAGGAACAATTTATCATCATTCCTTTAAAATAATATTTTCTATCATTTTTTAAAATAATACATCATTGTTTCTTTAAAACAATGATTTTTTATTATTTTTAAGGAATGATTTATCATCATTCCTTTAGATAATATTTTTTATCGTTTTTTTGGAACAAATCATTATTCCTTTAGAATGATTTTTTTCATCATTCTTTTGGAATAATATATCATTGTTCTTTTGGAATGATACATCATCATTTCTTCAGAAACAATTTGTGTTATTATTTTTTGAAATGATTAAATTATTGTTTCTTTCAAACAATTTTGTCATCATTCTTAAGAAATGATTAAATTATCATTCTTTTCGAATAATTTTGATATCATCTTAAAAAACAATTAAACTATCATTCCTTTCAAACTATTTTATCATTGTTCGTAAGGAATGATCAAATTATCATTTCTTTTAAATGATTTCTATATTGTTCTTCCTATAAGAAATCAAAATAAGGAAATGATATATTTTTTATAAGATTTGTATACGTAATTGATGATTCCGTATCATAATTTTGTATGTTTTATAATGATTTATTTTTTTAAATTTTTTAGAAAATTGATGTATACAGAATTATTAAGGAATTTGAAATAACATATAAATTTTACATAAAATAAAAAAATAAAAAATAATAATATTCAAACCAAAAAATAATTTTTTTTTTATACTTTGAATATATAGATATCAAATTAAGCTTAAATATTATATTGTGATAATTCTAAAGATTTATTACATCATTTTTGTCTAATAGATTAATTTCTTTCATTATGTTTATCGATCCATAAACAAGATTTAATATGTTTTACAAATTTTTTATTTGATGATCATTATTAACTAATAGATACCAATAGTCCTTTATTTATTTTTCTGTAAAAGAAAATTTTTTATGTTGTTTAAAATAATTTATTTTTTGAAATCTAATAAATACAAAATTATTAAGAAATTACTAGATTACACTCTTGTAAGAGTATAATCCAGTTGCATTAGACTATTACCTAGACTGCTACCTAATTACTGATAGATTGTTATCTCATTACTATTTTTAGTGCTCTGTGGCCTTTTTATTACCTTGTAGCTATCTGCTTATTTTTATTGTTTTGTGATCTTTTTGTTGCTTTGTAGCTATCCGCTTAATTTATTGTTCTATAGCCTTTTTATTGTCTTCTTGATATCCGCTTGTTTTCATTACTCTGTGATTTTTTTGTGGCTAAGATGCTAGTCGTCATTGATTGCCAAAAAAATAGTTGTAGTCAGGTGGTGCAGTAAATTTGCGAATCAGATTTTGGTTAGCATTATGCCTATTTTTGATCTGATCTTTAGTGCAGAATATCATGGCTTCCTGTAATTAGATTCGTGCAGTTTTGAGGTTGCTTGAAAGAGGATATTAAGAGCTTTCCGATGATGCTAAGACTGCATAAATTGAATACCCAGATGCTGAGTTATTGCATTCCAAATATTGGGAAAAAAATATGAAATAGTATTAACTGAAATTAAGTGAAATTTTCTGCACCTTACTATGTTAATCACGTGTTTTGGTTTTTCACCAGTTCTAGGCACTTCTCCGTCACTTTCAAGTAACTTTTGAGTAACTTTTAAGAGCCTAGTTTGGTGGTCAATTGGTTAGAAAATCAGAGGTTCAATATGGCTGACCCATTTGGTTAATAGGATGAGACACATGTAAAGTGACTAGTTTGTAATACATCTATTTGCCAGATGTTTTACAATCTATTTGCTATTTTTCAATTGCCAGGTGAGACATGAAGTGCTGAACTTGCAATCCAGTCACTTTATTCCATTTGATTGCTGAGATGATACTGATTTTACAATCCATTTTTTTATCCATTATACTTTTAATTGCCGGTTTGAAGTACAAAATGCCAAATTTGCAATCTGTTTATTTGCCTAAAATATGTCACAATCTATTCACTATCTCTTGATTGCCAGGTGAAGCATATAATGCTGATATTATGCTATTCTTCCAATTCCGCCTTTCATAGCCTATTTGATTGCTGAGGATGAGATACAAAATGCCAAGTTGGTAACCCAGATGCACAAAATATATTTTTTCTTTCCTATATATAATTCTGCTTATCTGGGTTACCAAGATTTCGCACGTTTTTGCTTTTAGATCACATTCCTGTATAGTTATTACTTCAGAATATCTTTGCATCAATTGCTTTAGAATATTATTCAATATATTTATTGCATATTTATGCTAGTAATTTAATTAGATACCAGAATAGTTTATTTCATTTTTGAGTTATACATATTACATTTTTTATTTTAAACTTTGCAAGTTTCTCTATTATTTTATACTGATTTCTTGCATATACTATTATACTACCATACTACTTGCATAAAAAAAATTCGAACCCAATCCTATAAAAATAAATGAAGCAATAAGGCTCTTCTCAGGTATAACAGATCTTGATTATAAGCCTGGCTATAATAATTAAACATATTTTCAACATTTATTGGCATTTAATACTAGAGAGAATGTAGCCATTTTAGAAGCCTATCATACTGAAAAAATTGTTTTCAAATATATCATTCAGATGGTAGGATCGGGCTTTACACTAATTGATCACCTATCGAAGTTTATAGGATTCCTGATGCTCATGAGTGTATTGATAGTAACCTGCCTCTTTGTCTTGTTCTTAATATTGATACGAGGCAGAAGCCCAATTTCACGAATTCTAAACTTCCTTCTTTAAATGGTAAAGGAATTACTTGAGAAGATTTGCTATCTAGAATCTTAATTGTTTATGCCAATATCTTATATTTTGATTTAAAACATCATATAACTTTAAATGCATTTAATTTGGCCAGTTCATCTAATTCTGATAAATGTAGCTAGCATATTGTATATTCTGATATCCACTTTATTGACTATAGAGACCATAGAGGTTTTGTAAAAAAGATTGCTAAATAGGGTTAGAAAATTATACTTTGAGTTTATTGATATAGGACTTTATAAATCACGCTTTAGTTTTGGCTCCTTAGGTCAGCAAAAGAAAATAAAATTAAAAGACCTGCAATTTCTTCAGTTAAGAAAGGGTATTGCAAGTTAGAAGATTATTTAGTTCATTCTAAATCTGATTGTTTTAAAATCTAGTCACAAACCTTTTCTTCTAAGAAGTCAGAAAAAGAGGAATTTTAACATATCGAAGATGAAACCACCTTAAAGTAAGGAAGCTAACTTAGTTATTGAAAATATAAATAGCTTGGAATTGAAAGAATTGGAAATGGATTTGTTCACTTTTAAGTCCAATTATATCAAGCATATCCTATTTGTGAAATTAAACATGATAATATCAGTTATATGGCTTTCTTTAGAGCAATGGGTGTTTTGGGTGTTTTATACTCAAATGTTATCAGCAGAAAAATTATAAACCAGATCATAAGGGATTAGTATTTGATAAGGGGACCAAAATTTCTGTAAAACCTAAGAAAGGATTAGTTGAAAGAATAGGTGACACTATATCAAATCCACACACTATTGTAAGCTTATCAGAAACGATTATTAATATAGAAAAATTAAAGGATACTCCAAAAGTATATTCCGATTTCTTGGGTATTGAAAAATAACAACACTTATTAGTTCTTCTCTGCAAATATGAAAAACTACCACATTAAGAGAGATTATTATGATATTGAAAAATAAGGTACATGATCTCTCTTCTTTGCCATATTATATCTGAATTTCTTATTAAAAGTCTCTTAGAATAAATCAAAAACGAAATTTGATGAGCTAAAAATATCTGGTTTTCGAATTTGCAATTATCAAAATATACAAAAAGACTTATTTATAAATGAGTGGAATATTATCATAGTACAGGTTAAGAGTCTTTTCCATATTGAGTTCACAGCCCATTCATTTGTAGCTATTCTTAATGAAGCTAATGCCATTATGCATCAAATGTCTAGCAATACAAATGCATGGAAATCTAAGAATGCAATATGTGATGTATTAAGATCTGTGAGATATATTTTAGCTATGAATATTTTTGCAAATACATCAACACTAACCTTTCTCCAGACTTATTATAGTGAAAATATTCGCACAATTGATGATAAGTATTAGCCTCATATAGGTGAGACAGTTAAATTTGTTTATGATCTAAATAGTGGAGCTGAAGCTATATGAATAGATATGATCTTTTGAGGTAGGATAAATGCATAGTATTCGTATCTACTGGAGTAGTAATGGCTAGAACACTAGTCGAAAAGGCATCTAAGTTGTTTAAACCTGACAATTCTCCTATTAAGCCTGTGCATATTACAGTCCCCAGCGAAAAGAATGGTGGTAAAATCCGCATCAATTTTTATGCTGTGGATTTACCGCTTTTCAGAATTAAGCATTGATTATATGTCCAAATCGGATATTAGAATCAGAATTTAAAAGGTATATTAAAAAAATAAGGTTTGTTATTTGTTTTTATTTTGATTTTATCTCCGAAACTAT